>JAOUQT010339791.1:0-12926 GCA_025769995.1 Xyliphius kryptos | reverse complement strand
GTTGTGTGCATTGTGATATTTGGAGTAAAACTGGGCTCTTATCCTGCTAACTGAACCTTCACACTCTGCTCTTACTGGTACAATGTGACATTAATGCATGGCATGCATGTTGTAGCTGAGTTTTTGAAACACACACATTTTGGTTGGCAATGGCAGGTAAAGTGCTTTGTAGAAACAACAGTGCAGACCAGAACTCTGCACCCCAACAAACGACCTACTATCATTTCATTTAAGAAGATTTTTGTAGTAAATACAAGGAGCAAGGATACTTTCCTTCCAGAAAATAAACTGTGCTCTTGTATTGCCCCAAGCAGAACACTTAACACTTTATACAATGGAAATATTGTGGAAATGCTTTGAGATAAACCCCCCTGCCTAAGTTATTAGAATCCCACAAGAATACAATAAAGACACAGTAACCCACTTATTTGTTTAAACTGCAGGCAAAATGAGCCAAGGCCAACGGTGTATCATTACCATGCTACAGTGCTCACTAAACAGCCTGCTTACTTGCAGCATAGTGATCAGTACTTTCCTCCTCATGTTAAACTGAAATAACCCTTACAGTTAAATTAATGTTCTCATGGGTTTACCTGAACGAAACCATCTCAGTGGATCTCTGTTTAAAGCTGCAATCACACATCCGCATTGTTAGCAGCAATTAGACATATCAACTACAACCGGAATACCCATGGTGTGCTACGGTGGAGAACTTAATAACGACAAGTTTTTGAATAAGTAATGGCTTTGGAGTTTGGAGAAATTAAAAATGAAGATATTATTATTGGGGCCGCACGGTGGCTTAGTGGTTAGCACATTCGCCTCTCAGCACTGGGGACTCCCGGTTCGAATCCCTATCTGGGTGGAGTTTGCATGTTCTCCCAGTGTCTGCGTGGGTTTCCTCCGGGATCTCTGGTTTCCTCCCACAGTCCAAAAACATGGATTCCAGGTAAAATCGAATGCTCTAAATTGCCCAGTAGTGTGTGAATGTGTGCCCAGCAATGGATTGGTGACTTGTCCTGGGTGTATCTGCCCAGTGCCCGAGATGTTCTCACCTGTATGGGCATGGGGAACCCTACCGCGAACCTAGTACAGGAATAAACAGAAGGTAATGATGAAAGGATGGTAGGAAACTGCAACACACGCGGACACGGCGAGAACACGGACACTCCACCCAGGGATTCGAACCGCAACCCCCAGGCGAACGTGCAATTCCAATGCTTTCACAAAAATAAGCTTTCCTCTTCATGATAAACTGCATGCACCTGGGAACTGAAGCTAAACGTCTTGCCACTTCGTTAGTTAGCTTTTAACAGGATAGCTGCAGTTATACTTGCTTAAAAGTAAAATTTGACGGAAGGCGTTCATTTTTGAAAACGCAATTTCTCATGTATCTAATAAAAGCCTTATTGGTATAAGTGTGCTGAATATCGCATGAGAACAAAAACTTCAGAAAACTACTTCACTTGCTTTGCAAAAACAACGCAGCAGAATATAACATAATTTAATCATAATAAATGATGAATACGAACCCATTTTTGTAAAATTCGCGTGCTCTCCTCAGAAGCAGGAATAACAGAAAATCGTCAGGTTCGTCTGTTGCACAAACAGTGACGTCACGTAAGGAGAGGAAGAGGAACTGCTGCTTATTGACGACAAAGAGACTTATATCAGTTTAAAATCTGTAATGCGTCATCACGTGCATTTTATACCTGTATATCTAAAATGTCGTTTAAAGCGTTCACTTTTTAAATGTTTCGGTCAAGCACAATAACTGATTTTGCATTGCGGCTTTTTTTTGGGCTTGTAAACAGTTTTGAACCTTTTATAGCAGCAGTATTAACGAGTTAGCATGACATGGCAAATCTCATTTATCACACCAATAAATGTGACAAAGCAATTCTGAGTTAAATTATTAGCAAAGCAATATGTTTATGGACACTATCGGAGTCGTCGAAAAATGAGTTTATCTTGAAAAAGACAAAAAGTTACTGGTTCGTTTAAATTAACACAGCTAGCTAGTAAAATACTCCCTACAGACTTTAAATTCCTAATGGTCCAACTCAATTCCACTTACTACACATATGCATTTTAGTTTTACAATAAAAAATTGGAATTTTCTTTGTGCCCGTTACTGTTTTAAATGATTACTGTTTTGGGACCCCAACAGAGCAACTTATTATTCAGGTGATGGACAATCCTGCAGTGACACCTATTGTCACTTACCCAACGTTGATGATGTGGTACTGCTCCAGTGTCACGCTTTCCACTTATGCGTTGTTGCACATCTCCATCTTGTAGATATAAAGCAAAACCAGCCTGGCAAGATTAGTTGTATAATTCTATCATGTGTGGTAGTCATTCTCTGGTACACTGCTTAAAAAATAAAGCGAACACGAAAATAACACATCCAAGATCTCAATGAATAAAATATTCTACTTCAAAATCTTTATTTAGTAGATTGTGGAATGCGTTAAGAACAATATAACATAAAATTATCAAAATGTAAATCAAAATTGGAGGTCTGAATTTGGAATCATATTTAAAATCAAAGTGTAAAATCAAATGGCAGAGTGTGTGGACTCCACGTGCTTGTATGACCTCCCAACAACGCCTGGGCATTCTCCAGATGAGGCGATGGATGTTCTCCAGAGGAATCTCCTCCCAGACCTTGATTAAAGCATCAGTCAACAGATGGACAGTCTGTGGTGAAATGAAGTCCCAGATGTGCTCGACTGGATTCAGGTCTGGGGACAGGCAGGTCAGTCCATAGCATCAATGCCTTCATCATGCAGAACCTGCTGACACACTTTAGCAACATAAGGCCTAGCATTAGAAAACAGAAGGAATACAGGGCTCACTGCACCAGCAAATATTCTCACAATGGGTCTGAGGATCTCATCCCAGTACCTAATGGCAGTCAGGGTACTTCTGGCTAGCACATGGAGGTCTATGCGGTCCTCCAAAGAAATACCTCCCTACACCAGAACCATTGCCAAACCTGTAATGCTGGAGGATGTTGCAGGCAGCAGAACATTCTCCACAGCATCTCCAGACTCAGTCACATCTGATATGTGCTCATTGTAAACTGGCGCTCATCCATGAAGTGCACAGGGTACCAAAGGCGAATCTGCCAATCTTGGTGTTCTCTGGCAAATGCCAATCGCCCTGCATGACGTCGGTGCCCTTATACCACCCTCCTGGAGTCTGTTTCTGACAGTTTGAGCAAAAACATGGATATTAGTGGCCTGCTGGAGGTAATTTTGCAGAGCTCTGGCACTGCTCCTCCTTGCACAAAGGAGGATGTAGCGGTCCTGCAGCTGGGTTGTTGCCCTCCTACGGCCCCCTCAAGGTCTCCTGGTATTTGCTCCATGTTCTGGACACTGTGCTTACAGCCACAGCAAACCTTCTTGCCACAACTCACATTGATGTGCCATCATGAATAAGCTGCACTACCTGAGCAACTTCTGTGGGTTGTAGACACCGCCTCATGCTACCGCTATGGTGAAAGAACTTAAAAAAATGCAAACGTGACCAAAACATCAGCCAGAACAAATAAGAACCACCTGCAGAAGCACTCCTTTATAGGGGTTGTCTTGCTGAGTGCCTCTCATTTCTACCTGTTGTCAGTACCATTTGCACAACAAGTGAAATTAACAGTGTTGCTTTCTAACTGGAAGAGCATTTCACATAAGGCAGGGATGTCCAAAATCTAGCTCATTAGTTCTGTCTGAATGAATAAATCAAATATTTTTTGTTGTAATTCCGCCTTTTACCACATGAGCACCAGTCTAATACTAGTATCTCTCTATGCCTCTGAGAATTGGCCTGTGATAGAAGATCCAATGCATCTCACACAACTACCAATTTTTTTTTAAGTTGACGACAACATGAATGTGACAGAGGAGATAACTGACCTTAAATTTAAGGTATTCTATACAGTTTGTTCAAGGTTATCTGACTGTTTAGATATAAAAGAATTGTGTCTTTAGAGTTGTCCATGCCTTAGTGGATTACAATGTTACATTGCCATTTGAAAAATTAAGATAATTGGGTCAATGAAATTTTTTTATAACAATACATTTTCACATAACTTTTTTGATATAAAAAAAAGTCAGAAGTAACCTTTGGCCCCCAAGCATCTTCATATCAAATCCGTCTGCGTTTGCAAATAGTTTGGACACTACTGACCAAAGGGTTCATGCTTAAACATTGTGAAGCTGCTTTGAGACTGTAATTTAAAAATGATATATAAATAAATGGAACTAGTGGTAAAAAGTGTAGCTTACTCTTATGCACTGTTTTATTGCGGCCACATGATTAGCTGATTAAAATAGTCATTTGTAAATGAGAGAGTAGGTGAGTTTAATTTGTAACAAATTACCTAAAATTGAAGTAATTGTAATTGAATGTAAGGGGCATTTAAAACTTTTATTTTTTAAATATATAAAAATATTTCATAAACTACAGAAATTGTAAAACATTCTGAATAATAATAAAGTGCAAACATAAAAACAAACATTATGTTAATGAAACATTTATATACAACAGAGTCAATACAAAAAAACCCAAAAAACAATTTGAATTATCAATTTTAATTCACATGGAATTAAATCAAAACCGGTCACAAGGGGCTTCTATCCAGCTGTCACTGGATAAAAAAAACCCTGGACAGATCAACAGTCCATTGGCAGAAGTAAAGAGCTTAAGTTAAAATTACAACTTAAAATTTTTTTGAAATCACTCTGCACAACATTACAGCTTATTAGACATTTATTGTACATTAACATTATCCAAAGTTCTTGGATGTGCAAGTTTTCACGTTTCAGTTCTGTATTAGTTTAGGTTGTATTAAGATCCTGCACAGGTATCTTTTTAATCAGTAATCTTAGATAGTGTGTGTGCCTGTGTGAAATCAGTAGATGTTTCCAAAATCTTATTTGATTCCTTTGAGAATTCAACTGCGTCTGTCATTTTGACTGATCTGCACTTATTCTCCATGTCTTCAGCCAATTCTTTTCCAGTGTTTTCAACATCCCGCCTTATGTACAAGTCTGTCCTGACTTTGGCTGTTTTCATTTCTTCCTCAGATGATCGTTTACACTTCTTTGACTCTGGTTCAGAATCGAATGCCTTTTGTCCAAACATGGTTTCTGTTAATGTATTCAATAGTTCCTGCTGAGTTTTACTTTTTCTAATATGTCCTTCTTGTTCAGAGATCAACTGTGAAGTACAGAAAGAGTCCTGAATAAGCTGAGGGTTACTTAAACAACATGCCAAGGCCTCTTTTAGCCAAGTCACGAGATGCTGAACTAAGTCGTCAGGTCTAACCCCAGCTGCTTCTTTTTGAGCTGCAAACTGAGACCAGCGTGCAAGCAAAAAGTTTTTTAGCACAGGACGCACACACATTTCTAAAGGTTGCCTCTGGCTGCTACACCCAGATGGAATAATGACAGGCAAGGTCTGACTGCCACTTAGTGTTAACAGAAAGCTTTCTGACTTGTGACCATAATGGCTATCCATTATAACCATTGTCTTTCTCTCACTGCGGGCCTTTAAATGCTGCTGCCAAACACGAGAAGTCCAGATCTCAAGTTCGTCTTTCTCTGAAAAACCACTGGCTCTCATCTCAAGTAAAACCAGGTCTGATATCTTTTTGCTAAGATTCTCCATCGAAGGGCTATTGAAAAACAGCATTGCCGGCAACATTGTTCCATCTGCCAGCATCGAAAGGTAAATGTTAACTGAAGGTCTCTCAGTCCCTTCAAACTGGAAAGCATCCTCTCTTACAGTCTTGTCAACACTGTTGACACGTTCAAAATTAACAAAAATGCAAAGCTCATCCACTGCCCCAATGTCCGAAAGAGAGAAGCTGTGATTCTTGATCTGTCGAAGAACGAATTCTGTAAAATCTTGGCAGTTTTTCCTCATACTGCGTGGAAGTTGTGCATCGGGCATACCATAATTTTGAATGCCCAGCTTATGCTGCAGCATGAAGGTCACTGCCCATTCATAAGAGATACGGAAGGAACTGCTTTGATTTGTTTGAATGTGGATCTCAGAGGCTTTTTGAAAAAGATTATTTTCAGAGATAGGCTGTTGCTGCTCTCGCTTGACCAAAAGCCACTCAACCAACTGCTCTATGGCCTCACTGCTGCTCATGCGGCTGGACATGGATAAATCCTCACACTCAAGTTTTTTCTCTTGATCACGAAGCCAGGATTTAATCAGCTCAGGCGAAGTCTCCATCTGTTTGGATGCCTTCTGAATTCCAGAGCACAATGCACACAAAAGTATTCGCAGCTGCCGCACTGACAGTGTATCCTCTGTCTCACTGATGGACTTCTGAATCTCAGGTTTTTCAGGTGTTTCATCGTTGTATCCATCTTCTTGTTCTTGCTGACTGTCATCGGTCTCTAGCTCTGAACCAGAGGTCTCTAGAGGGGCCATTTCAAGATCAAAACGTTCATTTGTTTCAGAGGACTCGTCTAACGTAGTGGAGATCTCCTGTATAGAGCCCTGAGCACGCTGTAATGGAACAATGGAAATGGACTCCTCGTCTTTTAGTCTGAAAGACAAATGTTACACATACTTAACTTTCTCTCGTTTAGAGAAAAAATAAAACACAAACATTAATTTATGCTCATATCCAGGTTGGTCAAGTTGACTAATTATAACTTTTACTAAAATGACAGTGTCCAAATTAAGAAAAACACACAAGACCTACAACATGGTTAAATTTTCTGAATACATGTGGTTATTGGATCCTTCCTTCAACTCATTAAAAGAAACCAAGCAAGGTACCAAATATTTAATTTGAAAGTAGTACCAAAAAAGCGCCCAATCCAAACCAAAATTTGAGCCAGTTTGAGCACACAATTAAAAATGTCGATCAAAATGAAAGGAAATACATGCCCAAAAATATAAGAAAAGGATTTCAAATAATGCACTGGGATGCAAGAGCTACAGTACGATGAATGCTAACTATTTTCACTTAACACTCTACATCACTCCTCTTTTGTTTTGCAGTCTACGCATACCAAAAGTTTTCACTTGCATGTCAAGTTAAAGGAAAACCTGCAAGTCAGGGTTTTATCAGGGAAAAATATAATTTTCAAAGCACAGTGGTGTATGGTTATAACCATAAAGTATGATCATATCAGCCCTGTGTTATATGAACTTGGCTACCAGTTCAATTTTGCATTAATAAAAAAAATTTTTAGAACATAAAATTCTAAATAATCAGGCTCCACAGTATCTGAGTAAACTCATTCAATTATACAAGTCAACACACGAGCACCGCTCTCAAGGTGCTGGTTTACTTTTAGTTCCTAGAATTAATAAAGTAACTGTTGGTGAAAAGCATTCTCACACAAGGCTCCTCAACTTTGGAATAGCCTTCCATTTACTGTTTGTAATTCTGAATCACTATCAACTTTTAAAATAAGATTAAAACATACATGCATTTACTTATTGCATTGGGTTGGTGATCTAGGATAGTAAGCTCAACATTAGTAAAGGGAGTGGCACTGAAATGATGCTATTCTACGGAGCCCTCCCGACTAGGTTAAGTTTGCAGTATCTGTCTTTTTTAGTTTTGTTGCCTTAGTCAGTTATGCTAAAGTCACGTGTCAATCATACTCTGTTTATTCCATGCGTACATTTTTTGAGTTGTAGTATGGAGCTCATTCCAGCTCTATGTTCATGGCACTGCGGCTAGGCCGATTACAAAACGGAACATAGATTTCTTTACTAAAAAGAAAATGTAACAAAAATGATTATCTGTAGCGGACAGACTTAAGTGTGACATAAATACATACCGTCTAGGCTCCACAAATCCTATTCTTGGGTTACCTGTTAAAGGAAAACCAAAGAAATTAGCACTAATATACTTCGAAATTCGACTTATGTATTTACATACAGGGTTTATTAACCTTTAAAATTTGCTGAGTAACCATGGTAGTCCCAGAAGCAGTGGGAATGCTTGCACAAGTTGACATGGCATGCAGTGCAGCCATAAAAGCTCTCATGCCGTTGCTGCTTTTGGTTGCAGTATTTGCATCTTCTTGTCTTTAAATTAATTTTGGCCAAACGATGTCTGACTCCCTCAGTTGTTACAGAAGTGTCTTTCCCACTGTCATACTTTCTCTGATCACTGCTAATTTGCTTCTGGAGAGCATGCCTTTCAGCACATTTTGCCAGCTGGTAACCCAAACGCTTACGGTAGCTGGCCTGAGAAAAATGGCCTCCCTGAAGCCACGCAGGCGGATTGCTTTTCCGAGTCTCACGCAGGATAATGAAGGAGTTAATGATGCTTAAGTTAACCAGGAACCAGAAGAGATGGCGCCAATTTGTGTCCAACTCCAAGCCCCCTAATTGGTTGCAGGCCAGCAGCTGACTGCAGATGTCCACACCACGCATGTTATCCTGAAGCAGCTTAAAGGCTAATGGTCTCGAAATTGTGGAGAGTTCACCTGCTTTAACAGTGGATCTCCTCCATACTTTGTCTTGCTGATTGGCCACAGCATTGGTGGAAAGACACACCATTTCCTTTGTATCCTTCCATAAGGTAACAAGAACTGGGGGATGTTCAAACTGAACAAAATCCCCAGGATTGTTCAATGCAGGCTGATGCCAGAAGTCTGCAGGAAGGACTGGACTAAATGGCATAATTGAACTGGAGCAGTATATGTTTTTTTTGTAAAGCTCCTTCATCAGAGGGACACTTGTCAGCAGGTTTGACATAAAAACCTGATGATTTTTTTTTTCAAGGCCCCTTAAAAGGTTGTGCACAACCAAGCTACCCAGGTCTTTGCTCTTCTCGTTTTTTGTTAGGATTAGCAATTTATGACAGTATCCTGACTTTGAATCGCACAAAAGCCAGATTTGAGGTGGAGGATTTTTGCACTTCTCTTCATCAACAACAATCTCGTGGGCTCGCAACAGTGTACGATCAATAGTTAAGCATTTGTTTGGCTTGTAAGCTCGGAGCATGTTATTCTGCAAAATTTTTAACATGGGTTTGAAGAAATGCAGTTTGTCCATTTTGTCCTGGTTTTCCTTTGTAAGCATGCCATTCATTCGAATATAAATACTGATCTGTTTAAATCGTGCCGCGGACATGGTCCTGTAAAACGTAGAACAGCCATGATTATGGTCCCAGGACCAGTACAACTCTGGTTCAGGAAGAACTTGCAAGCCCATTAGAATAGACAAGCCAATAAAGCCTTTAACCTCCTCACTAGACAAAGGCTTCCAAGTGGGGTCCCCTTTGCCGAGACATTCCTGATATTCAGCATAGGAGTTCGTCTCATCTACGATTAGATCTATGAGGGTGTCAGGGAACATTAACTGGAAGTACTCAAGGACATCACTGCGATTTCCTATTAAATGTTGGGCTCCACAGTCCTCTCTAAACTCTGGGACAAATCCTTCATCACTTGGAACTCTCCAGTGCTCCATTGACAACCAGTCAGGCTTTGCCTCAGCAGCTCCTTCCACTTCTTCCTCCTCCTCCTTCTCCACCACCTGGCAGAACTCAATATCAGTCTCCAGACACTCTGTAGGGGAAAGGAGGGATCATAAAAACACAGTTAGTCTACTTTTTGGAGCCTTTTGACCATTAATTCAGACTATACACTTAAAAACGGGAGTGATTTCCATGTAAAAACATAATTTTCAATGCATACATCTTAATAAAACCCTTATAAACAAGCACATTTTAAGTACTGTAAACCACCTGTTTACTATTATTTAGCTCAGATGTGGAAAACTGTTTTTAACCGGGGGTTCATATTTACTTTAAATCGAGCCGAGGGCCAGACACTACATGAATGAAACTTTAAATTAAATGTACTGTGACACTCAAATACAGGATTATTTGATGATTTTATTCAGTATGTTATGGGTGTATTACTCTGTCCATAGTCCATCATGCTTGTAAGTAAATGGTTTCCTTTAAGTGTAAAAGTATAAATAAAAAAATGCTTTTGCTGTAAGGTCTTGTAATGGGCTTCTAACCTGTCCACATACAAACATATGTGTTTGTCTCTCTCTCTCTCTCTCTCTCTCTAATTGGCAGGCTCTGATGTGATTAGGATCTTCAGCAGGCTGGTCAAATCAAAAATTTAAACCATCACCTTTAAATCAGTGTGGTGCTGCGGGGAAGCAGAGTGCTTGGTCATAGATTTTCCTTAAAAATGTACATCTATTTCTTTATTTATTTCATTTACATTGCTTTACTGCACATTGGAATTTAATTTTGGGTAAAATAAAGTGTAGTTAAAAAGTTGTTTAAAAAAAAACAAAAAAAAAAAACAACTCTCTCTCGATGCTGCAGTGTCCCTAAGGTGTTTAAGGTGGCTAAAGGTTCCATTTATCCGCCTGTCGTCTATGGGAGCCAGAGCCTTCAGCCACTCTGCTCCATCTCTCTGGAACTCTCTTTAACAAAAATCTGTTCTATTGAATGTTTATCCACTTTCAAATCCAAATTCAAATCTCATCTCTAAGGTAGCTTATTCTTAATCCTTTTGAATTTAAGTTATAATTTACTGGATATTATTTTTATTAAGTTTTAATCATCCATACTATACTTTGTATTTGATGTGTTTTCTACTTTTACATTTCTGTTTCATTTGATTCTTATTGTGTATTCCTGTAAGGCGTCCTTGAGTGCTCTGAAAAGCGCCATAAACAAATTAAATAGATTATTATTATTAAATAAATCTACTGCTGCAATAAAACCCCTCACCACATTAGCGGCAAGGCAGAACTAACAAACCACCACCCTGATTATACCTGTTCTGTAATGATCTTGACCAGCTGAGAACCAACAGGAGACTAACAAAAAAACGAACACAGACATACTACAGTCTATAATTGCAAAACTATTTTATCTATTTGGTAGGTAGGGGAAATAGACAATGGAACAAAAAGGCTATGTTTCCAAAATTTTGATTGGTACAGTAATTCATTGATGGACACATCTATTAAGCAAAAGTAATGTTAATGTTATTATAAACACAGCATATTAGAGCATCACAGACCTCTAATGTTACATTTACATTTAGTCATTTAGCAGACGCTTTTATCCAAAGCGACTTACAAATGAGCGAACAACACAAGTCAGTATTATTAGGAAGAACCAGCTAGACTATAGTACCATCAACCCTGCGCATAACTTAACATAACAGTATCGAAAACATATCTGTTTTCGATCTTTTTTAAAAAATTTTTAAAGCAAGTGTCTGTGGAAGAGAGGGGTTTTGAAAATGTTAAGTGAGTCAGCCTTACGGATGTTGTTGGGAAGGTTGTTCCACCATTTAGCAGTGGTGAATGAAATGGAGTAGCAGTGGTGAATTAAATGGTTGACTTTTTGCCATTCCTCATGACAACATATCGTCTCTTAAAGGTTACTACAGCACGGTTTACCTTTTAAAAGAGTTTGAGTGCATGTGTACTTTAAAATAAAAGCCATATCAACCTGGGTAAAACATTAAAGTAGGTGCTAAAAATACATATATGTGAGTACTAGATTAAATTTGCCCTCACTAATGATAAAATAGCACAGCATAAAAAAACCACTGAGAAGTCCACTTACCAATTTTCAGGCAGCAGCCCTGGTAAATAACTTAATAAAATGGTATTTATGTGCTGTATATAGTGTGTGTGTATTGTTCATACATAAAATGTATACATACCTTTTAGATTGATGACACTGTAACCATGACTAGGGAACTGAGCCAAGTGCTTGGCCATCAGGTCGCCCAGATAACTTTCATAGTTACAGAATGCACATGTCAATTTAAGCCAACTGTAAACAAAAGCCTTTACTTTAGAAAAATTCTGAAAACATTATGTCAGTTTGACCATTAAGGGGTGACAATAACATATTAGAGCTTTACCTTTGAGGTTTCTTTTTCGAACGTGATTTGTGGCTTCTGTTTGAAACATGATAGCTGAAAAATTAAGTAGAATCTGAAGTTGTATTTAAAAAACAAAAAAAAACTACATTATATGAAAAAAAAAATCGAACAGTTAGAATTAAGTCAATAATCTGATGCAATGATGAGATTTTATACACCTGTAGCAGTGGGACTGAAATTAATCAAATAATAAGAGGTGTTAATACTTTTGTTCCCATAGTTTATAATTTTTTCTTCCCATGTAGTGTATGAAAAACATGGTTTTGAAGCAAGCTCTTAAAATGCACAAATTTTCTGGAAAAATATCTTTAGAATATTTCATACATTTTTGAAAATAATTATGAAACTGAATAATTACTTACTTGATCATGTGGTTAGCATAGGCACGGGAGCAACATGTACTGTATGTGCACAGTGAGCAGTGAACATATGTAGGGAAGTGGTTGGCAAAGTCTGGGATATCAAAGGTACATTCCACACACTTCTGTCTTCCCAACAATGTTCTGAGAACAGAAAAACAAATTGATTATATTATTTTCGCCTCACTTTTGTGCAAAATTTTTACGAGACAATGAAATAAATTTTTTTCCTGTTCACTGTGGTGACTTTATAACCCTTATAACTGTATAAGTTAAAGTAAATCTAGTAATATATTAGTAATTTTGCTTTTTATCACATGATGGCAGAACTATTCGTCTGCCTTTAAAAATTGAGGACATATTGAGGAAACATTCAGAGGAAGAGGATTGGCTTTTTGATTATGTTTTTGAAATGCAAGCAATAGAGCACAAATGCACTACAAAGAAAATCTATGAAAAAAAAAGATTATTTTAAAAAAACACACTTTTACACACCTATAAACTCATGCTCTTATGACAAAACATAAAAGTGTGGGCGCGACAACGTTACCCTCAACAATTGGCATAGCCTAATGTGGAAAGACAAATACTGAATGAATTGTACTTTGAATGATTAAGTTTAGAACTGAACTTATATATTTCT
>JAOUQT010339785.1:0-12926 GCA_025769995.1 Xyliphius kryptos | reverse complement strand
ATGACTACATGGGAATGGGGGGGGTCCAACTACAGTATGACTACATGGGAATGGGGGACCCCTTCCCACCCAAACACCCATTAAATAAGATTCACACACTGCTTTGTTTCTACCTGTCGTTCACAGTAGGCCTTCATCAGTTTGCTAAGCGGCGTGTGCCGCTTAATTTTGAACTGCACCACCGAGCCATCCTGCCCTGCCACTTTCAGGTTGATGTGTTCATTACTTTCAGTCTTTACTCCTTCCTGAAAAGGTAGAAGAGTGAGTGAGTGGCATTTAATGTATTTAGATTAGTTAACTTTGTCATTGTGCAGAGTACCAGTTAAAAAATTGCAAGAATTTGGATTTGGCACTATTGGATCTTAAGGTTCAACTAGAGCTTCATAGTGCTAAAAGAAGACATCAACAATAGACAAAAGACTTTTGAGTAGGACATTTATTAAAAACAACAATTTAACAGAAATAGGCTGTTTATCAGCTAATCAAAAACGTTGGGATAATATCTAAAAACAAATTGTTTAAAAAAACCCTCAAAACAGAAAACAGAGTCAAAAATAGGCTCAGTAATGAGTAGCGCCACTATTCAATCGCACTAACAATAGTTTAGGTATGCTTGGTGCAAGTGATTTCAGGAGGCTAGTGGGAAAGTTGCTCCAAGTGTTGAAAATGGCTTCACGAAGAATCCGTGGGCCATAATTTCGTTTTTATGACATGCTACATGTGATGAAAATGACAATAAAGCCTCCTTGAATCCCTTAATTCACTGTCTGGAGCTGATGTCTATTTTTGTAAACTCCCCTTGCCATCCATCCGTAAATGTTCTCAATAGGATTTAGATCGGGGGAACAGGCAGGATGGTCCAAAACAAGAAGTCCTTTGTCGAACGGGCATTGTGAACAGCAGCAATGTCCTGTTAAAAAACCCAGTCGTTAGCACAAAGATAAGGGCCCTCAGTCATGAGGGATGCCCGCTGCTACATCGCCAGATAGCCAGCTGCTGTTTGATGTCCCTGCACAATCTGGATCTCCAATTAAGGTAAACGCACCCCAAATCTTCACGCCACTCACCCACCCCCCACACTGTGCTGTGTAGAAAACATGTCAGGTGGAATCTCCTTGTCATGCCAGTAACATTCAAACCCATCAGGACCACCAAGGTTACATTTTTTTCTCAAAAGTATACAACTTTCAATGTCTCATGTTTAGTGCACCCTTGCAAAGTCCAAACGGGCAATTTTGTGGTGTTGAAGACGTGGCCTTTGAAGACGTTTGTTTCTGAAGCCCTTCCCTCTGATGGTTATTGGGCTGCAGTCAGCACCAGTAATGGCCTTAATTGACGGCCAGCCAATCAGATCCTGCGGCTCATAGCTGATGAACTGTTTTTGGGTCTTCCACTTGACTTCTCTTCCATAATCCTCAGAATTATTTTTAAAAATGCAAAATGACTGTCTTACTGCCTCTGACCTCAGCATCGATGGCACTTTATGAGAGGCCTTGCTTATGCAGCTCAACAATACCAACATGTTCAAAGCCAGGCAGCTTTTTTGCTTTTACCTTCAGTGTAAATACTTGACAGACAATAACATGGAATCCAAATGTTTATTTTGCAGATTTTGCCTTTTAAAGGCTATGGTCCTACACTTTCGATTGGCTGAAAAAAAATCCTGTTTGACTGTAAATGCAGTTTTTAAGAAACTGGCCGCTTAAAAGTTATCTCTTGTGCCAATTTCTTCTTTCAACATTGTGAAGCTCTACTTAGAACCTTAGGATCCTATAAGGCAAAATGCTAATTCTTACAATTTTTTATCTGGTGTAATGTGTAAACATGTAAATATTTGTAAACAATTCCAAACTTTGGGACAGACATGTGTGGTTTGTATAAATACTACATACACTGTGGTTGTGGTAGCTCAGTGGTTAGGATGTTGGGCTGAAGGCTGAATCTTAAGGTTGTGGGTTCAAATCCCAGGTTCAATGAAGTTACCAGTGTGGGCCCTAGAGCAAGGACCTTAAAAGCTTTTGCTAAGTAACCAAATCTAAAGAGGAGGGCGAACTGATGCCTTCTACATAATTTAATACATTTTCTCAATGGTTAAATTCTATCAGGTATGATTATCGTTCACAAATCTAAACTCGAGCGATAGTGATTTCAAATAATATAAGAATTGGTTCCAAGCCGTGTTTTAAATTAAATTATTTTTTTCTCTGCCGTTAGAATGTTAGCCAGTCTGATAGCTTTTGAGCCTGTTATCATCTCACCTGATACACAAACCGCAAAAGAGAACGTTTAATGATGAATTTGTTGTTTAAAAGAAGGCTGTCGGAATCTGCAAAATTTCTACAAATGAAAATATATATATATATATTTACATATTCCCCACCTTAGGCTTCTCGTCCGCCATTGCTGTTGTGTCTGTGAGCTTCTTTCTGACTAAACCTTTCTTTTACCCACCCGTATTCTAATATATTCAGACTGCTTTGCTCTCTGATTGGCCGAATATTTCCCGCCTTCTTAGCCATGATTGGATTCTGCAGACTTTACAATGTCTGTCAAAGAGGGACCACTAAATTGCCCAATCAGAACAGAACAAAGGTGAGGGTGGGGGGAATCGCAAAATAGGTGGGAACTAAAGCTCGGAAGGAAATGACGCCGGGTCCGGGGCGGTAAAAATTTTATCACCCGAATTCATTCTGTAATTAAAAATGACAACCAATAGAGCCACATTTGATTTAATGTAAAGAAACTGACCGCGTTCACACCATGATCTAGAAAGGAAATGACGCACCGAATAAAAGAAAAATTGGAGGAATTGGATAAGCAATTTGATAATACGGATCAAAAACATTACGATGATTATGGAAGGAAGATGAAAAGTTGGAAGGAACTGGAAATCGAAATAATCAGAAACTAAATTAATGAGGTGTGAAACACCTTATTTAGTCATGTTCACATAAAGCAACAAATCAAAGCTGCAGTACACAATGTCTTAAAGCACAAATATATTTACATTTATACATTTAGCAGACTCTTTTATCCAAAGCAACTTCCCAATGAGAGAAAAACACAAGTAAGTAGTTCAGGAGAATGGAGTTACACTGTGAAATCAAACCTGATCATAATTCAATCTGGTTGCATTTTTTAAAATGTATATATCATTTTCTTTAAGAGATGTGTTTTAAGATGTTTCTTTAAAATGCTGAGTGATGGCCTTACAGTGTGGGAAAGATGGTTCCACCATGTAGCAGAGTGGTAAACGTTACAGAGTGAGATTTAAAGGCACAGTGAGATTGAATCACGAGGCGACATTCATCATCTAGAGCGCAGATAAGAGTGGATTGAAGGTAAAAGTGGATAGATTCAGAGATTGTCCTGTACATCAGAATCAGTAAAGGTCTGATCTTCCTAATGATGTATAGAATGAAGCTGCAAAAATGGCCGGTTTTGGTGACCTGATCAGAGAGTTGAACACCAGAACATCTTTAATTGCAGCACTGTCCCACATTTCACCCCTCTAAATTTAGGTTACACATGCCTAAAAAACACAGACACACATCACAGTATTGCTGAGACATCCAGCATTTTCAAGAAATTGTTCAGGACCTCTCTTACAGGTAATTAAATTTAAGCATTGGAACCACAGGGCAATTAATATCCTTATTTCAGCTTCTCATTTTTTACCTTACCCTGTTTTCTGAATCTTCTACTCTATATGTATGAGCAATTAATCATGATTAATAATACTGCAGTTCAGCTAAGTTTGAACTTTAATACAAAATCTTGTAGTGCATATTAAAACAGAACATTTAAAAGGTTTACTGCAGAAAAAAATAACCCTGCTTATATGTAAACATACACCAATCTGACCAGAAAGACAGAATCTGAGATGCCACTGGAAGAATAAAGACAAATGGAAGGGAATAAAACAGAACAGTACAGTAAAAAGAAATATAAACTCTATAAAGTTTATTTATTTAAACTGTTAAGAAAATGCACAAATCTAATAAAACGTTTATACCAAGTGAATTTCTGAGTCACTTCTTGAAACCCTATACACCAAGGAAAAATTTCCACATGGTAAAACTCTGTATTAAATACAAATCAAATCAAACTAAAAACATTTAACAGAAACCCAAACCATCACTTCAATATAAACATCGCATTATTTTACCAGCCAGTGATGAGGCAGCAAAGAATAATACAATCCACATGAATGACTGTTTTTGTGTTGGCTGTGGTGCAGTTTGGATGTTTTACACAGAATCAGGCTAAAACTTCCGCATTTCTACAAACACACGTACATCAGAAACACCTCACAGAGCAAACTCACAAACATACAGCAGGTGTGGAGATTTTGAGCCACATGATGCTTTTCAAACTGCTAGTCAACCTGAAAGACCATAACCATTATTGTCTGTTAGCCAGTCAACTGAATACTGTAGTTTGATCTGTGAAAGTCTCTGAGGTAAAATAAGGTTCAGGTTTGAAGGTCCTACAGGTCAGATAATTCTGGGAAATGGAGTCCTAAAGCATTTGACGCCACCTGTCCTCTGGCGGAAACTGATCCAGTTCGCCCGTCTCACTGCAAGAACAATCTCCCAGCACATACGTCAGTCTGAACCTCATCCTCACCTTCTCCTAAACAAAATAATAACCAACACCCATGCTTTAACTCATGCCGTTATTTCTATTAAGAGTAACTACTTTTACAAATAGAATAATCATAGGTTTTCAATTTTAGAAATAGTTATTATTATAAATTATTTAGAAACAATAATTCTATGACTTTTGTCTGACCCCTATAAGGTTTAAAATAGAGCATCTTTACTAGAATATATATATATATACACACACTATATCTCTGTTCTGAAAAAAAAGACAAATGCATTATGATCAGTTTCTCTGATTTGACTTTTTATAGATATATGTTTTAGTAAAACAAACATTCTTCTTTTATTCTATAAACAACAGGCAACATGTCCCTGAAATTCCAAGCAAAAACTTTGTATTTATTTGATGATAATGAAAAATGGTCAAAATAACGAAAAAGGTGCAGTGCTTTCAAACCTCAAATAATGCAAAGAAATCAAGTTCCCATTTATTCGGAAACAACAATACTAATGTTTTAACTCAGGAAGAGTTCAGAAATCAATTTTTTGTGCAATAAGCATCATTTTTAATGCAGTGTTGGCATGCTCTCCACCAGTCTCTCACACTGTATTTGGGGGACATCATGCCACTCCTGGTTCCAAAATTCAAGCAGTTAAGCTTTGTTTGATGGCTTCGGACTATACATCTTCTTCTTGATTACAAAGTCAGAGGGCGAAATGGACTCTCCATTGGCCGGAATGACAGTCATCTTATTGGAATATCAGTCAGCAGCTGCAGTATGACACGAGACCTACAAAAGGAACGGCAAATGGCAGCCGAGGTGAAGTGCACCACAAAAACAGTTGATGACAGGCTCCTAGAGGCAGGGCTCAAGTCATGTATAGCTAGAAAAAAGCATTTCATCAATGGGAAGCAAAGGAGAGCCAGGCTGAAGTTTGCTAAAGACCATAAAGCACTGAGTCCAATTTTCAGGAGGATCAATGATGATCTGGAGATGCTTCAGCAAGGCTGGAATTGGATTCATCTTTGTGAAGGATGTATGAATCAAGCCAAATACACGGTTCTCATGGAAAAACACTAGTTCCCTTCTGCTCTGCCAGTTTTTACAGCAGGACAATGCTCCATGCCACACAGCTAGGTCAATGTGTAGATGAAGGAGCATCAGATCAAGACTGTCATGGCCAGCCCAATCTCCAGACCTAAACCATATTAAAAACCTCTGGGATGTAATCAATAGGAAGATGGATAGTCACAAGCCATCAAACAAAGCTGAACTGCTTAAAATATTGCACCAGGAGTAGCCTAAGGTCCCCCAAAAGCAGTGTAAAAGACAGATGGAAAACATGCCAAGACTGTGCATAAAAGCTGTAATTAATACAATAATAAATAATACAATGTTTATTTTACTCAAAAACATATCTATAAATAGTAAAATCGTCTGAACCTTTGACATTGTCTGAGTGCTGATGCAGATGTTACTCCTGATCTTACCTTGTGTGGGTTGGCGAGCAGTAGGACCTGCACAATAGCACTCGGGGGCAGCAAGGGATTATAAGGTGGTAGTTCTATACCTGAGGGTGGCTGCATCTTCAATGCCATCGACTGTCATCGACACACAGACACACACACACACACAAAGAAGTGTCAGTTGTAATTGCTAGGTGTGCATATACATTTGGTTAATAGTGTGTATGGTTCACTCACCTCAGGCATGGTGGCGTGTAAGCTAATATGTTTTAGAGGCAGCGGCGCCGTGTTTAGTACAGACAGCACCATGACCAGCACGTCTGGACGGGATGCAGGCCATGTAGCAGAGAAATTTAGGACGACACACACTCCGTCCTTATTGTGCACGGTTATCGGATTTGCCTTACCTAAGGCGCATCAACATTTTGCTTCAAGCATAATACACTTCGAACAAATTGGTAACAAAGTACACACTGAAAATGGCACAAGGTTTTAGACTCACTGGGTTTGATACTTGGCACAGGTACGAAGACATCATTCAGAGAAGCTGCAACAAGCCCAGGTGACACACCTCCACCCGCACCACTACACAAACCCAAAACAAATACTCGTCCCGCCATGCATCCAAATATACATCATCCATTCTTCTATATATCAATTTATTTATTTGCCATTTAGCTGATATTCATTAATCACATTAATGTTATATACATATACCTATATATCCATTTCTGCACCTTTTTTTTTTTTACACACTACTGACCTGCAGACAGATGGTGCAGTACCAGTGGCTGCTGGGAAGTTTTTTGAGATAAAGTGGGACTGTGACTGAAAGGTTGATTTTGAGGAGGAATTAACAGGCTGAGGGAACCCCAACAGTGAAGGTTCACCCAGAACATCAGCAAGAGGACCGTGTGCCTAAAAAGAGAGTATGAGGTTTAAAAAAGAACACATGCAGCTCCACTGCTTAAACTCAGACGAACCTGCGGTGATGAGCTCTGACTCTGCAGTTTCACTTCTTTCTGTTGAGTCTGTGACGTGGTTGCAGTTGTGATGGACTCAGTGAAACCTCAACATGAAAGAAACACTATTTATTAATGAATACTGTAGAAAATAGAAAATACTGTAATTTGCACAACAGCAAGTGAAATTGATTCACAGTTTTGCTTCCTAACTGGAAAGGTTGATTTCACACAAGTATGGTTACTTTGTGTTGTTTAAGTGTTCCCTTAATTTTTTTGAGCAGTGTACAACTAAAAAACAAAAACTTCATTATACAAGTTATTTTATAAACCAAAGACCCTCTTAAGAATTTTGTTTTACTGAATCTGAACCATGTGATTTTTTTTTCACTATTTAACATAATGTTCCTATCATATGACCCAAATCATAAACACACTTGTTATCAGTCATTCATTACCCATAATGAGGGTTGTAGCATTTCAAAACATCACCAAAGAACATTTACCTAACGAAAGAAGTTCTTCATTTAAAAAAGACAAGCTGCTTTGTTTCTGCGTGCTGATTGGACGGTGCATGCTCATTTGGTCAGTGGCAGGAGTAGCATCGGGGTTTATTAAAGAACTCATGTAGAGATCAGATGAAGCTGAGCGAGATGTCAGGACAGAATGCTGAGATGCTGAGGGATTAAGATCCAACCCTGCCAGATCGATCAGCAGTGCAGATGTGCTGCTGGTATCTGAACCTGCAGACAAGAAACAAAAAACACAGTGAGGGCTTATTCATATTACCATACTGTATTACACGGACATCTGGGGGTTATTCGTAGAGACGATGAACCCATGATGGCACTTACTTTGTGCTGGTGTTGCCTGTGGTGTTTCAGCACCAACCATCTCCCCCTCAACTACACTTTTATACGTGTTAATGACACACGACAGCTCATCACTCGCCTGCAGAATTTTACCTAAAACACACAAAAAGCACTGTTTCCACTAACATTTATGATTCTCAGGCTTTCCATTAAACACTTTAGGGAAGGCCCCACTGTTGCAGCTTGATTATGCAGCTATACCAGCGATTCTCAACTGGTGACCCAAAAGGGTTGCGGACAGCTTGTAAAAAATAAATAAATGGAAAAATAAATTGTAAATAATTCATGCTCATCCAATATTGTACTCATTTTTTTCAGCTTGTAAATAAACAAACAAAAAAAAGACAAAGCAAGAAAAGCATGCAAAAAACAGGCATATTTTTGATGATGTTTGGAGGCAAGAAGTATTTGAAAAGTGGATTTTCATTCATGGAGGATAAAGTTTCTCACAGTTTCTCAGTCATTGCTCTTAAATTCACTTTGCATGCATATGTATGTAATGTATGTCAAAATGAAAGCTATTTTTCGAAACTAAATTGGTTTGGTTTATATTCTATAAAAGTGGGTCATGAATTAATGGCTATGTGGGTCCCAGGCTGAGACCAGTTCAAAACCCCTGAGCTATACCACACACAGATTTAGAACTAAACCTTTCCAGGATGTGTTTAAAGGTTAAACTGTAAGTCCATCAGCGCTGCGCTGATCTTTGAAGATGCTTAACATAAACACAAACCTAATGCGGCGTCGTCATCCTGCGTCTCAGAGGCCATCTTAAACATGGTCGTTCTCAGTTTCTCACAGTCATCGTGCAGATCCTGATGAACAACCCTTTATGAGTCCAATCAGAAATCGATGACGTGATGACATCATTACAACTCTTAAGTTGATCTGTGAGTGAGATGAAGGCAGTACCTTCAGCAGTTCTCGATCAGCGTGCGTGGACCGAGTGGCAGTAAAGTGGCGCAGCATCTCATTCAGGAGCTTAACTCTGTTATTTGCCTCCTCTAATGTGCTGCTGCACTCAGATTCCCTTTGGAACCTTGCTTCATCCTAAAAAAGACATGTCAGAGTCTCAGAAAAGTCTATCCAGCCTTCACCAAAAGATGGTTCACCAAGCCTTCACCCGGTCATTTATTCTTTTTTTTTAAACAGCTCATTCTGACTAGGGAAGAAGATAATCCCAAGGTCACCATCACAGCAGAGACACTCAAATACAACTAACTGACTTACTGTCTCAAACTCCAGCTACTGGAGGAAACAAATGCAAATGCAAGGAGAAAAATGCAAAATCCACACAAAAGGTCAGAGCCCTGTGATGGACAGGAGACCTGCCTGGGGTGTTGTTCCATCTTTATATAATCTGGGGCGTTCATATATTTATACAAAATGACTGACTGAACAATGGCCTCCTCAACCCCATCATTCATTTTCTGTATGTTACCTCCATCACCATATTCTTGATGAGTCGATTAGCTTCCTGAAGATCTTCGGGATTTTTGCTCTTTAGTAGTTCGGCGAGTCGCTAAACACAAATGAAGACATTCATTTATTTAGGCCTCCCATGTCACTGACTTTCGAACCAGACGCAAAACAAATGGAGTATAAAAAACACTGATGTTTAGAGTGTTCCCATACTTCTGCCATTTTCTGATCATCAGTACTTACATGTTTGATACACTTGATTCTTTTGGAAAGACCGCGGTACCAAGTGTTTGTGCTGTCTACAGCCAGATGTTTAGATGTTCACATATATTTGAATATACATGCACTAAAACAATGGAGCATGAAGACAGAGCTCTTACTTTGCTCTTCTCCTGGTTTCTAAGAATGGAGTCTGAATGCCTATCAGGTGGAGATGGAATGAGGGTCTTATCAGCAGGAATCTCTGGATCCCCAGTCACCAAACCTAATGGAGACAACCTTATGACTTAGAATACCTGAATACACACTTAAAATGGTCCATGTACATCAGGCTCTCAGTTTAAATCAGATAATGTTCTAAGGCAGCACCTTGTGTCTTTAGCATCTGATAGGCCTCAGTGATTTTGGACTCATCTGGCAGAGCAATGGACCAACAGAACATCATCTCAATCACCTTTTTCTTAACTCTCTCTGAGACGCGAGCTCCTAAATACTACAATAACAAACAGACACACACAGATACACACACACACACACACACACACACACACACACACACACACACACACACACACACACACTGATGATGATGATGATGATATCAAGCACACATTTGGGAGCAGTTAGAAGAGTCCAGACTCACCTTAGGTGACACCAGTTTAATCATTTCATTTAAAAAGCGAAACTTGCCAACTTCATTATGAAACCTCCTTCCACAGTTCTTCATACAAGCTTCTAAAACCTGCACCAGAACAGGAAAAGACTGAATATCAAAGGTTTTAATACATGACCTAAAACAGCACATAGAAAATCTGTTGGGCCTCACAGTCAGAGCCTGGAATGCCTCCCATTCTTGTGGTGACTGGATTTTATGAGTTAATAATCTCACCGAGATCTGCGGCCTGAAAGCAAGACAGACAAACGAATCATGGTTCCACCAATTTGCATCAGAACCCATATAAATAAAGACCTGCAGGATGAACTGGAACATCTAACTACACGAAGGGCTCTTAACTACAGGGAGGACAGATGTCCTAATCGGTATGTCCAGGACTGGAATTGTTTAGAGAGAAAAAGATAATACATTGTAATTAAAGCCACCAGATAATAATGAGTAACCATGACAACTAGGGGTGTAAATCAGAGTCTTCATAACGATCCGATCCGATCTTACTTCTTTGAGCCAACTATTCGATTATTCGAATTACTTAAACATTCCCCACAACACTCAATATTTTTTACATTAAATCTATTAAGTGTCAAAATTAACAAGAAAATCATTTGCCTTTTACAGAGATACAGAACCAGTATTCTGATCACACATTGTTCATCAGACCATAAATAGAACAGTTCCTCCATAAAAAAAGTTGAATAAAGTGCAATCAGATCAGCTGTAATCAGTCTAATGAGCACTGTGCACCTCAAGTCTGTTCACTATTACAAACATACACCAAAACCTCAAGGCAGACATGTTTCATCTTGGAAATGTGTATATCTATCTATCTATCTATCTATAATAAAGATACATTTAAAATACACAGACAGGTATGATGAAATCTATCAGAACAAATGTTTATACAGTATAAGTCTCAGATGATTGGAGTATGAATTACTTGTCTTACACATCTGCAGCGCTGTTCTGATTCATGCTGCCTCATGTCTGATGTCCACTGTGCATCACTGAAACACTCGGAAGTGTTTTTGTTTTAAAGACGTGGAGTATGGTGTAGTGGATATTTTTTTGGGAACAGCGCTGGTGTTTGGAAAAGTATACATATCCGTACAACGGAGCAGGACGTATCAATGCATCAAATTAATATTTACACCCCTAATGACTACATTTTAGTTTGGTAAGCAGAGAAGACACACCTCAAAATCCCATGACAAGTCATATGAGGATAATTTAGTTTTAAGCACAAGTTTTAAAATAAAATACTCAAAATAATGAAAGTAACTGTGAACACAAAACGCTGAGACATTATTATTATTGGAATTATGGGTTATTGTCGGGGATGTTTCTGTGGTGTAGTATGATGAAGTATCCATACTTTTATACAAACAGTGATTAATTATCTGATCATACCCTTCCAGTTCTTTATTTATCTGATCACAGAATCCAATAATATATTCCCAGTCCTCTTGTCTGTTAGAAGGATTCGTTGCTTTGTCTAAAAAAAGGGGGGAAAAAAAACAATAAACCAGAAGTCCGCGCCATTAAAGCAGAGGAAACTTCCTTCGTTCAACACAAACTGGCTTTATAAAAGTTTTCATAATTAATCTGCAGTCTGAACGGCTTTATATCTTTCTGAATGTGCGTTTAATTAGGTACATTTGCAGAAAAAAAGCTAAATGTTAATAATCAGTGTAATAAACTTATTACAATTAGCACTCCACAGCTGACACTGTTAAACCCACCCGTATCTACAGGACACCCGCCCACTGCACAACGGTTGACTTAAAGGACCTGTAAATCATTCAACGATAAATCAGCAGCAGCGCTCGCAGCCATAGACGACCAATCACAGAGCAGGAGGCGGGGTGTTTGCCGAAAACAGATGGGAATTGGAGATGAAACACTGGACGTGCTCATCGTTTAAGAAGTGGTATTAAATTAGACCCGAGCACGTGCCGAGGATTAAATAATCCAACATGACACCAACAATCATAAAATAAAATGTTCAACTACTGTTATAATTAAATTTCAGTTATACATTAACTTACTTAACCAGGACTCCAGTGACTCTCCTTCCGGCTCCGCCATGTTGGTCTTCTGCTGCGCGAGGAGGAAGCGGCTCAACTTTTTGTGGTTTCATCAAAAAAAATCACGTGTTTAATAAAAAAACAATTTCTGGATTTACCTGTAACTGGAGCTTAAATTAATCACGGGAAAAAAAAAATAAAGATCTGTGATAAAAGAAACGTCAATAAATTAAATCACAAAAGAGGAACTTGTGAGTAAAATGAGACTCAAATATATATTATGTAATAAAGCAAATATAATAATATTTGCTATAATTAAAATGAAGAGTAAAAAATCATTCTTATGTACCGCTGTATAATGCACTTGTTTCATTGCTTTTACTTTAAAAGAAAAAATGTATGTAATGTCGTCGCCAGCAGAGGGAGCCAGAGAAGCAACGTCTTTTTATGAGACTTGCGCGAGAAGAATCAAGGTCGATTTTTTTTACCTTTATCATAAATACGATTATTTGATATAAAATGATTTGTGAGTCTAAAACCGAGCAAATGAAAATTATCTGCAGTTTATTAAACCCCTCCGAAAATACATATTACACTGCTGTATGGCGTCAAAACGGGTCCAAAAGTTTTGTGAACTCAAAAAAAAAATTTGTAAGCAATTTTCCTCGTTTCACAT
>JAOUQT010339767.1:0-12927 GCA_025769995.1 Xyliphius kryptos | reverse complement strand
TGTTTGTAGTGTGTAGCGTGTGCGTGTGTTGCTTTGCTTTGCTTCGCTCTGTTCTGTGTCTGCGTGTTTCGCGGCACGAGAATAAATATATTTTGGTTCACCCTTATTTTGGCATCCTGCTCCTTCCGGCTTGCCACGGCGAGCTCTCCGTTTGGCTCTCATCGCGCGCACGTCACAAAAGGGTTCTTTATGTGTTCTCCTATTGTTAGTGTGTTTCCTCTGGAAGCCCTAGTTTCTTTCCACTGTCCAAATGGTATGTTATAGGAACTATTCAATTCTCCCTATACTAAATCTGAATGTGTGTACATGTGTTTGTCTGTTTGTGATGGTATTGTCATCTGATATGAGTGGCAAATGAGTGTAATTCACATTAAACAGGTCAAAAGGATATTTTTATTCAAACTGATCAGAAAAGTCACCATATGCCATTCCAAATGGACAAAACCACAGAGGAACCAAGATCTAAGAATACTTCTTGGAGAACATTGCCTTACCAATAATGAAGCATGTTAAACTTTTAAAAACAAGAAATACAGTAGTTATTAATGACCGTATGTATTGGTATAAAGTGTATTGGCTTTGCATTTTATAAAGACATTATACAAAAATCTACAGTTGCAAGAAAAAGTATCTTTACCTTTGGGATTACATGGATTTCTACATAAATTGGTTATTAAATGTGTTCTGATCTTCATCTAAGTCACACCAATTGACAAACACAGTCTGTTTCAACTAATACCACACGATACCACACAATTTTCTTAATTGAAAACAATTACAGTGCAGGGTGGAAAAAGTATATAACCTTTGGATTTAATAACTGGTTGACCCCCCTTTGACAGCAATAACCTCAACCAAACGTTTCCTGTAGTTGCAGATCAGACCTGCACAACGGTCAGGAGGAATTTTGTACCATTTCTCTTCACAAAACTGTTTCAGTTCAGCAATATTTCTGGGATATCTGGTGTGAATCTCTCTCTTGAGGTCATGCCACAGCATCTCATTTGGGTTGAGGTCAGGACTCTAACTGGGCCACTCCAGAAGTCGTTTTTTCTTCTGTTAAAGCCATTCGGTTGTTGATTTACTTCCATGTTTTGGCTCGTTGTCCTGTTGCATCATCCAGCCTTTGTTTTTGAAGAAATCTAAGTAATCCCAAAGGGTTCACATACTTTATCTTCCAACTGTATTTTGCCTTCAGTGGTTACACACAAAGGAATTTCCCCTCCACATTTAACCCATCCATGCAGTGAATCACACACATATACACTCACAGGTGAAGTGAGCACACCTGGTGGGCAGCCCTTTACATGGTGCCTGGGGAGCAACTGGGGTTAGGTGTCTGGCCTAAGGGCACTTCAGTTCTAGTTCTTGGTGGGACCAGAAATCGAACCGTGGACTTTCAGATTGCAAATCAGCAGGGTTAAACTGATGCAAGATGATTGTGTGTGTGTGTGTGTGTGTGTGTGTGTGTGTTTATAATCTAACCCCTCCTGAGGATGAAAACAGAAATATTCTTCTTGTCATGTCGTGACCACATCATCTCTAAACTGATTGAATTATGTAACTGTAATGAGATCATGGAAGAAACAGGCTTGGAGGATGGACAGGATAAGTTGTGAGTTCAGTTTGCTGAAAACAAACAGGAGGGCAGTAAATACATGCTAACCATGCTGGTATGAGTGACATCACTGTACAAACACAATGTTGAGAATAGGCATACTGGAATCTCAGTCTCTCCCTGTCTCTCCGCCCACCCCCCCCCCCCCCACACACACACACACACACACACACACATTCGCGCACTTATATTGCTCTGCTTCCATCATCTCATTAAGAATCATGCTGTTGTAACATTGCTGCAACATCCATTCAAGACCATGCTGCTTTTCCACCTTTTGGTCATTTCTTCTCTCTAACTAATGTTTTTAATGCTTTAGTCTTACAAAGTCAACGATATAATTGCTAGTAGAAGAAGGAGAAAGGGAAAGGGGGGAGAAGGAGAGAGGGAAAGAGAGTATATATGTGTGTGCGTGTGTGTGTGTGTTTTTTTTTTTTTTGAAGAATCTACACTTGTAAATGATTTCACATTTGTAACCTGAAGCATAGACGAGTAGCAGGGAGTGTCTGAATATTTGAGATTGCTATCAGTCAGATTACTGTGTAAGTGTGTTTGTGGATGTGAGTGTGCTTTTGTGTGCATGTATGTGTGTGCCCATTAGTGTGGTCAAATCTAAAATGTGTACATGGAATACATTTAATCGAATATTACCAAATGCATTAATGATGACTGTGAGTGTATATTGTTAATATTGTGCTGTATAGAAGAAGTGGAATTATGAACTATTCTAAAGGTCAGGAAACAAATAAATGCTTCATTTTAAGTGAAAACTGCTGAATTAGTTATATTTTATCATACTTCTTCCTTCATTCACTTTCATTCATTATCTTCCACTTATTCCTCTACTAGGGTTGCGGTGAGGTTCCACATGCCCATCCACGGAGAATGTCTCGGGCGCTTGGCAGATACACCCAGGACAGGACGCCAATCCATCGCTGAGCACACACTCCTTCACACAGCCACACACACAAACACACACTATAGGGGCAATTTAAAGCAGGGGACACGGGGGGAACATGGAAACTCCACTGTGCTAACCAATAAGCCAATGTGCCGCCCATATTTCTTTACTATGTTCACTATGGAGCAATTTAAGTTTGAGTCTTTTCAATGTTTTGTTTCTTTTGCTTCTTAAATTTTCTATTTAATGTCCACTTATTGAGATAACTAATTATTTTATATAGTTATAACACATATTTTATATAGTTACCGTAACACATGATTTGCCGTAATGCATCCTATGTCTTAACACTCGTGATAGTAATTTAAAATATGCAACAGTGTAGTTGCATACATTTTTATAGCTAAACAATTAGTGCAAAGGGGAAAAATGTTTGTTTTTTGGAAAAACTTCCAACTGCAAATGTTTACTTCATTTTTTTACACTGAGAAAAAAAGAGCTTGCATGACAGATCAGATTTCAGTAACACATGCTGAAATTTGAACTGAGTTTGCTGTTCCTAATGTTCTGAAAAAGTAATAAATCTGTCCAGAAAGAAAGAGAGGGGGTGTGTATTGAGCATTGTGCCCTGTAACCTAAACCCTTCTAGCTTCAGGTGCAGCAAGATGTCTCTTCTCTCACTTTTTCTGTCTGTCACACTCTCTTTTTCTCTCTCTCTCTGACACACACACTCACACACACACACACACACACACACACAGGATTTTACCCTTCTACTTCTCTTAGTGGTGATGTGTATTCGGTATTAAAATACCTCACATAATAAACCAGTATACTGATCTTTAAACTACTATGAGGCATTATAAATGTATTCATAAAATGAATTAACTGTGAACAGGTAATATATTCATGCTGTATGTTTTATCATTAATCATTAACTTGTTTATCATCAGCATATTAGTTTAGTAATATTTTCTTGTATACTTATTTCTTAACTTGTTCTTGTTTGTACAATAAACACATTGTAATCTTTCTGAAAGCAGTTTCTTTTCTTCTAAGGCTAGAACTGACACTTTGCAAAATGTTAATAGGGAAAGTGCCTACCCTGCATCTTTTTCTTCTCCATAACATATCATCAACATTTCAAAATCAAATATTAAAACCTTTTTTACCACGGTTTTAAACATTTATTCATTTAAGCTTGTGTTCTGAATTAGCTGTATCTTTTGGTGGTTCTTTAGTTTATTAGTGAGCATGTCTGGGCAAGTGTCCCGGAGCTCATACTACAAGAGTATGTTGAACAACTGCCATTGTTTCCATGATACAAAAGTCTGTTTTAAAATTAAAAGTGGGGTGCAACCCATCATAGGCTGAGAATATATGTTTATTCTGAACTCTCGACCTGAGTTTTTCAAAGTTGTCAGTTAGGCAGTTGTTTGGAAACGGCATATAATGTTTACTTTACTATTTACATAGTTAGATGTTAATGTTATTTTAATGTATTTGTATTTTAATGTAATTGTTTTGAGGGAGTAAAACCAGAACAGGTCGCCAGTCCATCGCTAGGCCCACACTAACACACCATATAAGAGCAATTTTAAGTGGCTTGAATTCACCTTGAAGCCATATTTCCAGACTTTGGGAGGACACCAGAGAAGACACACATCGACACAGGGTAATCCACCCAGATTCGAACCTAGATCCTTAGTGCTGAGAGGCAGACATGCTAACCACAATGCCGCCATGCCACCCAAGAGCTGGTGTTATTTCCAGGAAATCAAATGCTGCTTTGCAAACAGAAAAATAACAAGAAAAAACTTTTAAGAAGGTTTTTCAGCACAGAATAGCAAATGTAATCTGATTCAGTATGAATCACTCCCGTTTTTAATATTGATTTTTCTAGACTAAATAAATGAAAGTTCAGTATCCAAGTTGTTTATGAGTCATTTAAAACGGCCAGCAAAAAAGTATTCCTCCAGTGAATTATGTATAAAATCATGTAAGTAAATGTTTTTATCCCAGTAATCCCACAGGTACATATGTATGTTGCACAAATGACTACAAAAAGACAGCCAATACTGTCCCAGTTTTAAAGCACTACGAAAAAATTAACCATTAAACAAATCTAGAGATTTATTATTCCCCTGAAAAGTACAGGCTGAGCCCAAACAGTCCTTGAAAAGATATAGAAAGATACTCTGGAATATTATTACACAGTGGCATTGGCTACAGTTGCATCAGCTCATATTTGTAATGTATATGTGATCACCGTATTTGTGAACATAATCCAACCAGGCTTAATTTTTATAAATATTTAAAATGAATGAGTACAACCCTCTGTCCACTTCATTACACTTCATGTACACGTAGTGTTTTTAAATAATTATGTGATGTGATACATTTGTGCTTGGCAATTCAGCCTTCAGAAAACATGTCTATAAAGTAAATGAAAAAATTAATTACACAAAATATTTGGGTGGCACGGTGGTTTATTGGTTAGCACATCCACCTCTCAGGGGATCCAGGTTTGAGTTTTACATGTTCTTAATGTGTTCTCCAGGTTTCCTTCCAGAGTTCAAAACATGTATTCGTGGTAAATTGGCTGCTCTTAATTGCCCTATATAGTGTGTATGTGTCTGGGTGAGTGTGTACCCAGCAATAGATTGTGTGCACTGTGTCCTGAGTGTATCTTCCCTGTGCCTGAAAAGCTCCACTGAATGGGAACTCGCCTGCAACACTAGTTTAGGTTTAAGATAATGAGATGAGATTAGATTAGTCCAAAAACATGGATTCAAGGTGAATTGACTGCTCTTATTTTCCCTCAATATATTGTGTGTGTCATTAAGAGTGTGTGCCCAAAACATGGAAACTCCACCCAGATTCAGATTCAAAACTAATTCCGTATCCTTGTCTCTCACCCTGATCTCTCATCCTGATCCCGTTCCCTGGTCTCTCACCCTGATCTCTCATCCTGATCCCGTTCCCTGGTCTCTCACCCTGATCTTGTTTCCTGATCCTGATCCTGTATCCCTATCTCTCACCCTGATCCCGTTCCCTGGTCTCTCACCCTGATCTTGTTTCCTGATCCTGTTCCCTGATCCTGTATCCCGATCTCTCATCCTGATTCAGTATCCCGATCTCTCATCCTGATCCCGTTCCCTGGTCTCTCACCCTGATCTTGTTTCGTGATCCTGTTCACCTGATCCTGTATCCCGATCTCTCACCCTGATCCCATTCCCTGATCCTGTTTCCTGATCCTGTTCCCTGATCCTGTATTCTGACCTCTCTCCCGGATTCTGTACCCTGATTCCGTTCCCTGATCTCTCACCCTGATCCCGTTCCCTGGTCTCTCACCCTGATCTTGTTTCCTGATCCTGTTCCCTGATTCTGTGTCCCGATCTCACACCCTGATCCCGTTACCTGATCCCGTTCACTGATCCTGATTCCGTACCCTGATCTCGTTCACTGATCTCTCTCCCTGATCCTGTCCCCTGATCCCAAACTACTATGAAGCTGGAAGAATGAAATCACAGGCCTGCCACTGCACATTTGCATAATAACAAAAAGACGTTAAAATAACACAAAGCCAGTTAACACTTCCTTTAAGTGTGGGCGGAGATTTCGAATTTTGCATTCTTCCTCTTTCTTTGTGATGTCACGAGGATACGGGTGGGCAGGTCTACCCGCGCTTGACCCCGCCCCTTATTCAGGACGCCGGTGAGGCTGCACGCAGGGTATCAGCGCTGCTGCTGCGAGGCGCTTCAGTCGGATCAACTTCCTCTCCTCTTCAGCAGAATGTTCGATTAGCTCGTCGTCCTGAGTCCGAGTAGAGCTTCGTTTAAGAAAGCGATTTTAGCCTTTTCCTTTCCTTTCGTTCATGCAGATGAAACAGCCGGGTGACATTTTGAAAGCCTAGTGGATTTAATCGGAGCCGCAGCGTGTCCCATCGCTCCAAGATGCTCCTGGTGTCTCAGCGGCTGGACTCACCTCGCATGGAGCCTTTAGTAAGTGCAGAAGTTTGCTTTGACTTGGTTAGCTCGTTCTGATGGATGCATGGCTTTGCACGCGTGTGAAACTTCAGCATGTTTGCGACTTGGCGCTTTCATCCTTCTCGCTGCGCCGTTTAGGGGGTTTAAAGTTTGCCCTGGAAATGTCCATTCATGGAAACGTGATGTTGGAGATGCCTCGGCTTGTTGCCACAATGAAAACTTGAGAGAAAACGCAGCGGGGTTTTGTTTGACGCCAGATAAGAGCCCGGCCGTGCGCATTAAAGATTAACCCGCGCCGTCTCCATGTAACCATTAAGTCTATTACTGCAGCCTATTAACCGAGACCTGCCTCCGTAACATATTCAACTGCTCGCATAGTTAAACATTCATTTAAGGCTGATTTTCGGCCGCTGGATTTCTCTGGTAGCAGATCAAAAATGCAAAGCACATTAGATAGAGAGCGCACAGTGCGCAAGGAACGGAGTGGCGCACAGTGGGGCCGCACAGCCGAACAATAGAGCGAGCAGTGGGCTTAGTGCAGAAATCATCCCACCAGGAGATCCAGTGCACTACACCACAGCATCGTCTCTCAGGTTTTGTGGATTAGTGTGCGTTTAAAAAGCGGCCGAAATGGTTTTGGCGCACAGCTTTTGCGCACCGGGCTGTCAGGGATTTAATCATTGGAAATTCTTGATGAGGGGGTAACGCACCACTGCAGACTGCTTCTAAAGCACGATCTGGATTTTTACTGGCTCAAACAGACATCTCTGAGAGGGTCGGAGTGAGTGTGGGGGCGCCTGTCACTCAGTAATCTCTGCCAATTAACTAGAGAGAGTCACTCCGTGTCAGGATGTGGGAAACGCCTCCCGTTGCTTTGTTATGTCCAAATAATTCTATTACACGGGTCCAGGCTGCAGAACACCACAAATACTGTTTTTGGTTTTACTTCATGTTGCATTAGTGTTTTGGAGCATTCATGCATCACCACATCACATTAGTCATTCATTCATTCATTATCTTATTCCTTTATAAGGGTCACACCATCCCTATGCCCACACAGCCATACACACTATACAGAGCAATTTAGAGCATTCTATTTACCTGGAATCCATGTTTTTGGAATGTGGGAGGAAGCCGGAGAACCCGGAGGAAGCCCACACAGACACAGGGAGAACATATAAACTCCACCCAGTTTGGGATTCGAACCAGGATTCCCCAGCAATGAAAGGCGAATGTGGTAACCACCAAGCCACTGTGCCAACCCACATCACATTATATGCCAGATAAAGATTATTTATTATTAGGGGTGCTATAATTAGATCATATGGTCTAATAGGGCATTTAGATTAATAACATAGGACAAGTGAGGGGATTGGTACTTTTAAAGAAATTTGGTGTGTGTAAAAGTTTAGCCCTTGTAAGCAGATTATGTTCCATTACATTTAGTCATTTAGCAGACACTTTTATTCAAAGCAACTTATAAATGAGAGAACAAAACAAGTCAGTAGTTTTAGGAAAAAACAGCTAAGCTGCAGTAATATCTTGCCAGCGCATTACTCGATCTGGTAGATTTTATATTTTTTTATAGCAAGTATCTGTGGAAGAGGTGTGTGTTTGGAGAAGTTTCTTAAAAATGTTGAGTGAGTCAGCTTTACAAATGTTGTTGAGAAGGTCGTTCCACCATTTAGCAGTGGTGAATGAAATGGAGTGAGAATTGGCACCCTGGTGAGTTGAAGTCACCAGGCGACATTCATCACTAGAGCGTAGTGAACGAGTTGCAGTGTATCTAGTAAAGATGGACTGAAGGTAAGTGGGGGCAGATACAGAGACTGCCCTCAGGCCAGAGTCAGTGCCTTGTACTGAATGCGAGCAGCAACAGGATGCCAATGAAGAGAGATGAGTAATGGAGTGACAGGAGTTCAACATGAGTCAGGCTGCTGAGTTTTGAACCAATTGCAGAGGTCTGATTGTTGAAAATGGGAGACAGGCAAGAAGAGCATTACAATAGTCGAGCCGGGATAGAATGAGGGCTTGGACCAGCAACTGAGAAGCCTGTTCTGTTGGGAAAGGCCTGATGGTCCTGATGTTATACAGAATCTGCAGCAACGGCCAGTTTTCATGACCTGATCTGAAAGTTTAAGATGATTGTCTATTGAAAAACCAAGATTACCGACCACGTCAGTTGAAGAGACTTTGGAGGGTCGGGTCATGATGAATTGAGGGTTTAGCTGGGATTGTAAGTAACTCAGTCTTTGCCTGGTTTAATTTAAGATGACAGGCCTTCAGCCAAATAGATATGTCTGTGAGGCAGGTGGATATCCGATTTGAGATTGAGGGGTCGTTCCAAAAGATGTCATTCATCAAAATGCTGTCTGCAGAACCAGAGCATCCTTCTCAAAGCATTGGTATTAATATTTACAGTTGGGTAACTAGCAGACCCTTTTATCCAAAGCGACTTACAAATAAGAGTTTCGTCAAACCTGATCATTAGCTCAACTGGCTGCCTTTTATATGATTTTTTATATGATGATTTGAAAAGGTTTTTAAAAATGCTTCTTTTAAAAAGGCACTCAGTGTTTGGAAATCTATTTAACAATTTGGCAGTGGTGAACGATATGGAGTGAGAATTAGCACCACAATGAGATTGAATCACCAGGCGACATTTATCACGCGGTGAACGAGTTGGTGTGTATTAGGAAAGATGGATTGAAGGTAAGAGGGGGCATATCCAGAGATTGATCTGTAGGCCAGAGTCAGTACCTTGTACTGTACCAACACGTCTCTGAACTGTACCCAGCACATTTTTGGGTTATTGCCTGTAAAATGACCATCATGCTTCAACGAGAAAAGCACACTGTGACTGATTTTAGAGCAGATTATTTTGGGATGTATTTTATTAGTAATCCGTTGCTCTTAATAGCATGTTTTGGATAATTAAGCGGTCTTTCACTATACTGTATTAATTCTCTGGCCTGGTTCTCAAGTTTCGCTGCCCTGCATTGTTTCTTGCTTTTCCTGCATCCAATACACCTGATAAGTCTTGGAAGTTGTGCCAAAATATCCTTATAAAGATGAAACAGGAAATTATTATTCTTAATGGCACATTTTGGAGAATTTAGCAAGCTTTCACTGTTAGTTTCCTAAGCTGTCTCTCAAGTTTACCTTCCCTTTCTGTAAGGCTGAGCCATTCAGCATTTTGAAGAAATTTCTCAAAACACATCTATTCCACAGGCACTTGTTATAAAAAAAAGAGGCAGCCAGATAGAGGAATGCTCAGGTTTAAGGATTGAGGTGTAGCCGGTTCATCCTTAACTACTGACTTGTGTTGTTCTCTCATTTGTAAGTCACTTTAGAGAAAAGTGTCTTCTAACTGACTTAATATTAATGTTACTCTTTGAACTGGATTGCAGTACATGTGTTACATACATGCAGTATACATTTACACACACACACACACATACACATATATATTTAATGTCACGGTGGCTTAGTGGTTAGCACGTTGGCCTCTCAGCGCTGGGGATTCCCAGTTTGAACCCGATCTGAGTGGAGTTTCCATGTTCTCCCCATGTTCTCCGATTTCCTCCCACTGTCCAAAAACATGGATTTAATGTAAATAGAATGCTCTAAATTGCCCTGCATAGTGAGTGTGCTCAGTGATAGATTGGCGCCCTGTCCTGGGTGTATCTGCCCAGTGCCCGAAACGCTCTCCCCTGGATGGGCATTGGGGAACCCACTGCGACCCTAAAAGAGGATTAAGCGGAAGATAATTGATGAATAAGTGAACATGAATGAATATATATTTACATCATCTTAGTACTCGATGTAAAGTTGACCTTTTTTTCTATATGATGTGTAGAATAATAGTTACTTCCTTTTCTGCCACCCCTCCATATGAAAAAACAAAGCTGTCAGTTTTCAGTTACCTCATTCCTTTTCAATTGCTTTTTGGTGAAAGCAAACAGAACAGCATTTGTAAATAAATGATAAAAAAAAATGAAACTGGTTAACCTATGTAACGGCAGATCATCTATGTTCTATAATGAGTATACTGACCCACTTTCACAATGCTCATCCTGGATATTTCCAAATCATGTGATCTGTCATCATCGGCCCGGTCTTACATGTTTGATCTGTTCCATGTTGGTCAGGGTTACTGGACTTATGCAAGGGCTAAAACTAAACCAGTCCAGTATATTAAAAAAAATTGCAGTTGTTGTAGATTTATATATAGTGTACAAGATATGTTGTACATATCGGCTACAAAACGAGTACACCTACATTGGACTGGTATATTTTTACTAACGATGTTTTGTAGATGGTTTGTGTCACTCTTGAGATCACTGACCGGCTTCTGTGTGTGAAACTGAAAAGCACCATTCCGATTGTGTACACATTCTTGATGAAGTGAATGCAATTCATTGAACATTTTTTAAATTCTGAACCACGCTGCCTGAAAGCCTTACAATTTTACTGGCTTTTCTAATATTCATAAGATTCATGCATATTCATAAGGTCTATGACCCCAAGTCACCCCGGCTTATGGTGTTTAATGACCGATGAAGTGCTCTCTGGTCGTTAAACTAAGCAAGCATCACTAATGCAAGCCATCCTCAACCACTTTTTGGTTTCCCTCAAAACCAGCTTTCTTAATGTTTGTAGTATTATTACCCTTAAACGACTGTATGTCTGCTGATGTATCGGTATAGGTCATTACCTGTGAAACATATCAGTTTTAAGCTTAAATATTATAAAAAAGGAAAATAAGACAGTTGTTTATCTAATACATGAGAATTCAGAAGGAAAGTTTAGTTTTAGTCTGAAAGAACATTCCAAAAAGACCTATTCAGATTGAAATTTTCACCTTCTCTTGATATTCCATTGAACCTTTTGTAACCATGTAAACATGGCACCATGGTGAGGAAAGACTAGAGTGGTAGATTAGAGTGGTATGTTACAGAAATGAAGGAATCCCTGTACCATAACTAAAATCAGCACCAATAGTTTAGTCTAGTTTGTATTTGGACATCAATCAACACAGGTTGGTTTTGGTGCCATGTTAATGATTTGAAAGGCAAAACACAAACTGTCTTTAAGACTGCAGGCTTAGTTTTGATTTGCAAAACAACTCACACATAAATATTGTCAGCACAGATATTTACTGCTGGTTAATGCCACCAGTTTCCATGTCTTGGGTTTCCAGATTATTACAAGTTGTCGTCTTTTCAGACCACTGCTTTTCTGGCTCTTAAAAACCTACAAAATTGTTATTACTATAATTAGAAAGTTTTAAGTCAAACATAAAGCTGCTCAACTAAGTGGAGAAACAGTCCCTACAAATGCTATTAGATGAGAAAACTGTATTATCACAGAAGCTTGTCACTTTTTTTGTTGTGTTTTTTTCAATGGAGACAAAATGCAGAACTAAGCAGATGACACAAAAAAAATCTTAGGGTAAAACCGGAGTGTGTGTTTCTAAATTTGTTTTCATGCTAAACAATATCCCATAAATCACATCTTAATCATCAGATTATCTAGAAACCATTCGAATCATGGGAAGTTCCATTAAAACTGGTCCATGAGTGTTTTCCAACTGTGTTTGTGTGTAAGCGTGAATATACCTAACTAATTTAACTGTTTAGTGGTTTCTATGTGTTTAAAGACTTTAAAGTAAGTTTAGATTGGCGGAGGTAGTTCGCTTGCACCTGTAGACTTTCTTTATGTAATGGACCAGCTAAAAATGTTACATTTTTGTAAATGGTAGTTGTGGTCAGTCAGTATGGTCATTGTATGTTTTAACAGTATATAAGCTTGTGTTTTCAAATAAGTCATTTATTTTGAATAAATCAAATTCACATGCAGATATGCTTATCTAACACACACACACACACACACACACACACACACACACACACACACACACACACACACACCTGCCACCTGTGCACAAACCCAGTAGTGAAATTTCCTCACTTATAAATATTCCACAGTCAACTGTCAGCTGTATTATAAGAAAATAGATGTATTTGAAAATGACAGCGACTGCCATGAAGTGCTAGGCCACGTAAACTGACAGAGCTGGTCAGCAGATGCCGACGGGCATAGTGCAAAGAGGTCACCAACTTTCTGCAGAGGCAATCACTACAGAACTCCAAATCGTATGTGGCCTTCAGATTAGCTCAAGATCAGTGCGCATCTTCATGGAATGGTTTTCCAGGTTGAGCAGCCGCATCAAAGTCATACATCACCAAGTGCAATACAAAGTGTTGGACGCAGTGGTGTAAGGCATACCGCCTACTGGACTCTTGAGCAGTGGACACTCGTTTTTTGAGTGAAGAATCACGCTTCTTCATCTGATGGATGAGTCTGGGTTTGGCGGTTGCCAGGAGAATGGTACTTGTCTGACTGTGCCAAATGGA
>JAOUQT010339759.1:0-12928 GCA_025769995.1 Xyliphius kryptos | reverse complement strand
GGCTGTCCACAAGGTTTAAGAGTGTGTTTATGTAAATTTTTGACCATTCTTCCAGAAGTGCATTTGTGAGGTCACACACTGATTTTGGATGAGAAGGCCTGGCTTTCAGTCTCCGCTCTAATTTATCCTAAATATGTTCTATCAGGTTAAGGTCAGGACAGTCAAGTTCATCCACACAAGACTTTGTCATCCATGTCTTTATGGACCTTGCTTAGTGCACTGGTTCTTAGTCATGTGGGAAGAGGAAGAGGACAGCTCCAAACTGTTCCCACAAAGAAAATGTTTTGGTATGCTAAAGCATTCATACACCTGTGGTCATGGAAGTGATTGGAACACCTTATTTCGATAATTTGGATGGGTGAGCAAATACTTTTGGAAATGTAGTCTATATGGACTAATATATCTAATAATATATCTATCTATCTATCTATCTATCTATCTATCTATCTGTCTGTCTGTCTGTGTGTCTGTCTATCTGTCTCTTTGTCTGGTTGTCTATCATATGTCGGTCTGTTTGTCTATCTATGATCTGTCTGTCTGTCTAACAGTTGATTTAACGTCGCATTTTAAAGGCCCATTTGATAATGCTAGAGGTGAATTAACACTACTCATTTTCCCCAGTATTTATAAATATATATTTAGGATACTACGTCATGGTAGCGTCAGACAGTCTAGGATACATAGTCGAATGGTGTAAGGTTACAGTTATTATTCTGTCCACTAGGGGTCAGAATAATACCAAGAAAATCTTCAACCTAACAAAACGCAACTAACGAACGATCTACTTAACTAACTACGGATTAATTATTTAATTAATATATGATTTTAATAAAAATAATCGCTTGCGTACTTGATATGATTAAATTATTTAGGTGAAGTTACACACAAATGCGCATACATAACAAATATATTATAAAAATAAAAGTTTATTTTCTCATATGTAGTCTTTGTCTTATTCTGGGATGGCGTGGTGGGATTGTTCCTATAAATCTGAGAGTTATAATGTCCGGATCTAAGATCAAAGAAGAGGATCCAGACAAGAGTGATCACAACCCCACTCATGGAGACCAGAACTGTGGGCTGCAGCATGGTTCTTAATTCCATCATTTTAGAGTCAGGTTGACTACAGGGCTGAACTGAGATTGGGATGCTCATTCAGTCTATTTATCCCTCAGAGCACTAATGAGTACTGATTCATCTGTGCCGCCAACCATGATGGCAATGATGGCAGATGACATGATATGACATATGATGTTTGTATATTTATGTATAAAATAATTTCTTAGTGTTGTTAATATAGAAATTCTCTGTAAAAGTTTATTATATTAAATAATAAACGTTTTAAACCTTCGGTTTCTTGTAAATACTGATTTTTAATTATGGTACTACCTTATTTATTTTAATAAACTGATTTTATATAATCTCGCATATTTACATTTCACCTTTAAGGTATATTCTCCATCACACAGACCCAGAGTAAGATCACACACTTCTTCTTTTCTTCTTTACTGTGTCTCAATTGCAGTGGTAGTGCTTTTGCCCCACAACAAGAATCTGGCTTTAACCTAGGAAATTTCTTTGTAGAGTTTACATGTTCTGCCCGTGTTCGTGTGGGTTTCCTCTGCGTACTCCAGTTTCCTCCTACTGTCCAAATATTTGTATGGTAGGTGAATTGGATATACTAAATTGTCCGGACCTAAGCATAAAATAAGGCAACCCCTGGTGGCAGAGAAAAGCTGAAAGACTTTCAAAGTTTAAGTATTTCTCTTATTTTAGTTTATTCTTTCCCATTCAAAAGTTCATTGACATGTTCTTCAAATCCTCTTTATTTCGCTAAATAATGTGGACAGCTTTTGTTCCTAATTTACATTAATAAAAATTTAAATGTAAAATGAAGTCAGAACAAAGACCAGTTTCTTTAAAATCCCATTTTTTTAATTGTTGGTTTAAATGTCACAGGAGAAATTAATATACTGTACATTCTTGATTCAAAATGTTCTGATATTCACAGTCACAGCTTATTTACATACTTACATACTAACTTAAAGTTTTTACTTACTTACTTACTTTTACTTATTTATATTCTTACATATTTAATTAATTACTTACTTATTTACTTAGATATAAATCACTTACCTACATAATAACCTATGTACTTACTTTTACTTAATTATTCACTACTGTACCTTTTTACATTTTTACTAAATCACTGGCATACTTACCTTTTCTTGCTATTACTTATTTATTTGCATCCTTATGAACTTATTTTACTCATTTATTTTATTTACTTTTTACTTTCACATGCACACACACACACACACACACACACACGTTACATTATAGAATAAAAAGAGAAGCCTTTAAAATTTTGCTTATATTACTTATTTACATGTTTTATTACTTCATTTATTTACATACTTTCACCTAAATTACATTTTATTCCAGTAAAACATTTTAATTTTATTATTCTCTTTATTATGTCTGAGGACAAATACAAACTCGATTAAAAAAAGTTGGGACAAAGTACAATTTGTAAATAAAAATGGAATGCAATGATGTGGAAGTTTCAAATTCTATATTTTAATCAGAATAGAACATAGATGACATATCAAATGTTCAAACTGAGAAAATGTATCATTTAAAGAGAAAAGTTAGGTAATTTTAAATATTGTGACAACAACACATCTCAAAAAAGTTGGGGCAAGGCCATGTTTACCACTGTAAGACATCCCCTTTTCTTTTTACAGCATTCTGTAAACGACTGAGGAGGCAAGTTGCTCAAGTTGAGGGATAGGAATGTTATCTCATACTTGTTTAATGTAGGATTCTAGTTGCTCAACTGTTTTAGGTCTTTTTATTGTATATTCCATTTTATAATGCGCCAAATGTTTTCTATCAGAACTTCATCTGACCACAGAACAGTTTTCCACTTTATCACAGTCTATTTTAAATGAGTCTTGGCCCAGAGAACACGTCTGCGCTTCTTGATCTTGTTTGGATATGGCTTCTTCTTTGAACTATAGAGTTTTATCTGGCAACAGCGGATGGCACAGTGAATTGTGTTCACAGATTATGTTCTCTGGAAATATTCCTGAGCCCATTTCGTAGTTTCCAATACAGAAGCATGTCTGTATGTGATGCAGTGCCGTCCCAAAGATCAGAGACACTCAGTATGGTTTTCCGGCCTTGAACCTTACGCACAGATATTCTTACAGATTATCTGAATCTTTTGATGATATTATGCACTGTAGTTGATGATATGTTTAAACTCTTTTCAATTTTACACTGTCAAACTCATTTCTGATACCGCTCCATTATTTGTAGGTGCAGAATAATGGAAATTGGTAATCCTCTTCCTATCTTTACTTCTGAGAGTCACTGCCATTCCAAGATGCTCTTTCTAAAAACCAGTCATGTTAATGACCTATTGGCAGTTGACCTAACGAGTTGCAATTTTTTACCTTTAACTTTTCCAGCCTCTTATTTCCCCCCACCCAACTTTTTTAAGATGTGTTGCTGTTACGAAATTCCAAATTAATATTTGGAATGGAATTTCAAAATGTCTCACTTTCAACATTTGCCATGTTGTCTATGTTTTATTGTGAATACAATATCAGTTTCTGACATTTGCAAATTAATGCATTCCATTTTTATTTTGTTCTTAGTCCCAACTTTTTTGGGTTTGTAGTAATAATAATAATAATAATAATAATAATAACAATAACCATAACAATAATAATAATAATTGAATGATGACTTTATCAGACGTTAGTTTTAAATACGAAAGAATAAATAAATAAAAGTTATAACCACACCTACTTGTATGCTGTGTGTGCGCGTGGGAATAAAGGAGATCCCCTTCATTCTGCAAAGAAAAAAGAATTCTCCGTTCTTTACGGTAAACAGTAGAATCGCGGAAGCAGCGCGAAGGAAGGAAGGAAGGAAAGAAGGAAAGAAAGAAAGAGAATTAGCGATAAAGCGACAAGAAATAGAAAAGTTAAAGGTAAAACTTTAATCAGATTGATCTTTTATTACATACATATATTTAGGAAATAATGATGATGTAGTTTTTATGTTGAATGTCGCGTTTTTTTTGCGCGTGTACTTTCATTTCCGTACTTTGTGGATTGAGTCTCGTGGCGTTGTTTGTCTTTTGCTTTAATAGCGGGTTTCTTTTATTAAAATTTCTTTTAATCCAAACATTCCGCGCTTTTAGTCGAATGTCTGGTTTTATTTACGTATTTTAACTTCCAAGACATCTGCTATTTTGCAGTTTAAAAGGTTAAGTCTACACTATTTCTACAAAACTTTACTGTAAAGTAGTTGTGTTACTTAACTGTTTATTACATTTGTACTGTTCATGTAAAATTAGTGTTTCCACGTGAGTGTGACGTTTGTATTCCCGCAATCCCTAAATATACGGTACCTGTCTATATTCATATCTGTTATTTACGGAAAATATTTTTATTTACAGATGCACTTTTTTGCCATCAGCGAAGTCTTCATCCAAATAAACAACACGTTCAGAAATATATTAATGAAGACATACACTATGGACAAAACTAATTGGACACCTGACCATCACACCAAGAGAATATTCAAATACACATACTTTTAATATGGAGTTTGTATTCCCTTTGCAGTTGGAACAGCTTCTGCAAAAGACTGTGGGCTCTTTATATAGATTAATTCATTCGGTAGATTATTTATGAGGTCAGGCACTAATGTTGGACGCTTGACGTGACAAGAATCTCCGTTCTAGTTCATACCGTAGGCTCTCGATGGGGTTGTGGTCAGAGTTCTATGTGGGCCAATCCGGTTCTTCTACATTGAACTTGTCAAACTGTTGTCTTTATAGACTATTTCTTGCCCTTGTGCACTGGGTCAGGTTGGAATAAAAAAGGTTGCACATCGGGTCACCGGGGGGCAGTCGTAGGCTTGTGGTTAAGGAACCAGTCTTATGACCAGAAGGTCCCTTGTTCGATTCCAAGTACCGACAAGTCATGGCTGAAGTGCCCTTGAGAAATCACCTAACTCCCAGTTGCTTCCCGGGCGCTGTGCTAGCTGCTCACTGCTCCGGGCACGTGTGCTCACTTCACCTGTGTGTATTTGTGTGGTTCACTGCACGGATAGAGGACCAATTCCGCTGTGTGCAAACATAGTGGCAAAATGTATCACTTTCACTTTCCAGCATCAACACCTGACCTCAAATGCACCACTATCTTTGGGATGAAGTGGAACTAATTTTATAAATAGAGTGTATTTTAAAACTTTTATATGTATTTTGGATTTCAGCCTACATTTTTTTAAGCACATACAGTTAAGTAAAGAAATTCTTTATGAGCGTGCTGGGATGTAGCCCATGATACACTGATTCAGATTTCCTTTTTTTTCTTGTCAGATTTCCTGCAAGTATGGCCACTCCAGAGACAGTGTATAACGCCACTACTATAGCAGAACCGCAGACGAAGTCTAATCGATGGTTCATCATACCGAATAACAACCTGGACTTTATACGATTTTTCGTAAAAATTGTAGAAGTGGTGAGTACACTGATTAATAAAAGTGCTTTTGTTGCTATATAGTGAATGGTATGTAGTTTTGGATGTGGCCTTAGAGGACATCCTTATGGTGTGTGTGGTTTTTTGACACATCAGTAGTGGACAGGTGATGGTTCTTTTATAATGTACATACAGTAGTGATAAGTGTTCCAGTTTGGTCTATATCCTGATAAACAATGAGCAAACTAGATACGTTTTAGATATTAACACTACATAGTGCACTAGATATCATTTTATCTAAGCATACTAGATGGAACAGGAGATAGTTTACTGGATATGATTTAGCTAAGCATGCCAGATAACATTTTAACTAAGCACCATAGTGCACTAGATAGCACACTCAATAGAATTTTAGCTAAGGACACTAGATCTGGAGTTTAGAAAACATCTTTTGACTTTGCTGTTGCTGATTTATCTAATGTAAAATAAACGGGGGCCAGAGGCTGTGTTACAATCCGTATATCAAGTATCTGCATACCTGGTGTGCTTAGCTAGTGTGTCACCCAAAAAAGACAGCAAGAACCTATTAATAATGTGTGATCTGTGTTAATTTCTTGATTAATTGTTTAACGTTTAACCATGGGACGGCTATTTTCATGTTTTTTTAAACTAGAAGATGTCCTAGTAGGACATTTAAGATAAAAAATGACATTGTGATAATAGCGGTATTCTCTGTGGTTTACGTAATGATGTCACGCAGCTACACGCATGCCGTATGTTTGTTCTGCGGATCATTTCTTTAACACTACAAGCTTTGGCGGAAAGTTACTCTGTCACAAAGGGCGGAAAGCACTTTGTTCTTTACGATGAAAATAAAAAAAGCTGCAAAGTGATCACAGCGGCTAATGCTAACCCAAGCAGACAGTCTACACTGACTCATAACAGCATAGCCACATCTTTGAAAAGTTGCTCTCCGCTGGAAAGACATCACCGAAGCTATGGCATTTTGTTTGACTAAAGATATGATGCCAGGTTAAGCTGTTGAGAAGGAAGGCTTTATCTAGATCATTAAAAAAGCTTGACCGGGGATACAAGTCGGCTAGCAGCCTGGCTATCTTGTGTTGATTTCTACGTTTCAACCACGGAGATATGGTCAAGCAGAACAGCAGAGCATTATCTTAGCTTAGCAGTGCACTCACTACATTAACAGCAAATGGAAGCTGTGCAGCTCCAGTCTTGAAACGAGCTACAAAAGCGTCTTGAAAAGACAAAATAGCTAAAGAGTACATAGTTCTAACACTTATAGGTTAGGTCAGTACTGAAGCCTGAACATGCTTGTGTTCTTGTGTTCCTAACAAAGCATCTTAGAAATAAAAGTGCACGTTTTTTTAGCTTTTTTAAAGGCAGTCTAGTTTGTGTATGTCTTTCTGTTTACTGTGAAGCTTTTGGTGTTACTCAATTATATTTTGATACATTATTTTTTATATTTAATAATCTTACATTGTTTTTAATTGTAAATAAATTTGCATATTTTTACACTTTTTATTACATATTTCTACAAAGTGTTTAAAACGTAAATAAAACTTGAGCATTATTATTTTTTGTAATAGTGTTTTATTATATTGCCAAATATAATATCACAAATATCCTAGAATATCATGATATAATTTTAGGGCCGTATCATCCATCACTATTCCTTAGTTATAATGTTAATCACTTGCTTCAGCAGATGTAGTTGAGTGTGAGGTTGTTCATCACTTCTTCTGAGCAGCGTGAAATTTCCTGGTGTGACATCATGAGACTGACATCACACCGGGGCGACAAGGTGTAAATTAGTCCCTTTTTTTATCCCAGGGTAATTTGTTCCTTCTTTTATCTAATCAGCAACTTTATCCTGATGTTCACCTTTGTCTTAGATGTGAATGCTAATTTTCTGTACACCCAGTTTCAGCTCCAGAACATAAGCTTTTTCAAACTGGTAAAAGCCAGTTTTTAAAGAGACAGACGGGCCAGACGTATATACATTGAAAGAAAGTTTGGCCTGGTTCAGCCTAATGTTTGAGACACAATCATGTCCAAGGACATTCTGTAGGACTTTTTCTGTTTGAAGAGTCTGAATCAGATTCTGAGTCATTGGGTTTGGTTTCACCAGACCCTGGATTAAATAACCTGAAAAAAAAAACCGTCTGATGTGTGTACATTTTAAAATTCTTCAAATACAGCAATGGATTAAATATTGAAACAGACTTTTTTCCAAAGAACACAGCCAAGACATAATTTGATTGTTTTATAAATAACAAGTTAAAGGCTTTCTTAAGTTTAGTCTCTAGAATACACAGTATTTCTGCAGCAATACACAACCTTTCTTAAACTATTTACTCTCCAAATGTCAAATTGATTATTGCTCGGATTCATTTAGAAGTTGGCTAAAACTCTAACATCTCTCTTGACACCAGTGTGAACTCTGCTTTCTCACTTATCTGAAAGAACTGTTGAAGGGGTTCTGCTCTAATACCCTCAACTTTCTGCATGTGCAAGAATATATATATACACATATATATATATATATATGTGTATATATATATGTATATATATATAAAAACATAACATAAACACTTCAAAAATGAATTGGGTTAAAAAACAAATTGACCTTGTTAGTGATTCGTACAATGCATGGAGCTCTACGAGTGGAAGGTATCCATGGAGTTTACTGTATTGGTTTGGAGTGCATCCATCAAATTGGACACGTTCATTTGAAAGTGGTGTTAAGATGCTTGGAATATTGTAAAATCAGTTTTAGTGTAAACTGAGTAGAATTTCTTGAGAACAACGTTGACTCTCACTTCTCCAAAACAGATTTACACAGTCATGTTTGACCTTGGGTCGACAGATTTGACCCAGTGCTTCTGTTATGGTGGACATATTAGACCCAGTGGTTCTGTTCTGGTTGACAGTTTCCCATAACAGACACAATATTACAACCACCACATGATCACAATCTGTGAAAATCTGTACTCTCTGAACCCAGTCACATCTCCTTGTTTTTTCTTAGAATTCTATCTAATTTTTCAACAGTTTCCATTGTCCCCCCCCCCCCACTAAACAGGTTTAAGACTGATGCATTTTTAACTGTTTCATTGATTTTTAATCTTTTGATTCCTGTTTTTCCTGCATTTCCCTGAAAGTATGAAGGTTGCGTCAGAAAGAGCATGCAGTGTAATCCATGTTTGTAATGTGTGATGAGTTACTTTTTGTGGTGACCCCTGGTGTCATGAAAATGAAGAGATTTTCTCTTTTTCAGACTATTCTCTGTAAACCCTGTTGTGTGTGAAAATCCCAGTAGCAACCATGCCACTTTCAAAGTTAATGAAATCACCTTTCTTCCCCATTTTGATTCTAAGTTTATTCTCCAGACTCAGAAGAGACATCCTATTGTCAAGTTCTGAGAAGCATGAGTGAAATATAAGTGAAATATATAGCTCTACATTGTTAGTGAGATAATGAACCTTGTCTCTTGAGTTGTTAATCTCCATCCTGGATGTCGGAATGAACACTAACAGGTAAAGCCTGATGACTGAAAAATAAAATGATGCAATGCTCTAAATTACAGAGGAGATGCATACAGAGAATGCTCAGGTGTGTGTGTGTGTGTGGGAAACTCCCTAGCATTTTACCTCCTCTTATATAATTCCAGGATAAATTCACGATAAATATACTCGGTGTTTCCCGTCTGAGTTTTCTCTAAATGTTAGTCAGGAATCAGTTAATCAGTTTATATGCTGTTTGTGAGTCGTCAGGATCTACTCCAGATGCAGGACTTTCACTTTATAGACAAGATTATGCAAATTTGTCAGGTTAAAAATTAAATTTGAATCCGACTCCGGTGTAATTAGTTACTTATGCAATTTTTATTTGCTGTAATTTCTCCTCTAGCTTCTGTCTCTGGTGGCCTTCATCCTGGAGGAAGTTGTGAACAGTTTCACTTCCTGTAGCGCACTTTACTTCTTTGAGTTCGTCAGCTGCACAGCGTTTCTCTTCACCTTGCTTCTCCTCATCCTCCTCTCCACATGGCTCCACCGAAAAGTCGGCATCGACTGCTGGCCCAGACTGGTGAGAATTATAAACTCCACCTTTTAACACAAAAGGTTAGAATGAGACAAAGAGAGAACTGAAGAAAGTAAGCATGAGTATAAGGAGATGCAGCGTAGGACAAAGAGGAAGGTAGCAGAGACAAGCAGAAAGCCTATGATGAGTTGTATGAGAGGTTAGAAAGTAAGGAAAAGAGAAGCAGTTGTATCGGCTGGCGAGACAGAGAGATGGAGTGGGAAAGGGTGTGCAACATGTCAGGGTGATCAAGGATAGAAATAAAATTTACTGACGGGTGAGGATAGGGTGAGAAGTAATGAAAGGAGTATTTTGAGGAGCTGATGAATGAAGAGAATGGCAGGGAAAAACAAGTGGAAGGCATAGAAATTGTGGAACAGGAGATAGCCAAGTTTAGTAAGAAAAGCTTTGAAAAGGATGAAAAAGGGACCTGATGACATACTGAAAAAGTATAAAAATGTATAGGAGAGATGGGAGTGGTGTTTTTGACTGGATTGTTCAATGAGATTGTTGAGAGTGAAATGATGATTGAGGAATGGAGGGAAATTGTACCGATTTATAAGAACAAGGGTGATGAGCTGCACAATAAACCGAGGAGGAAGTCCGGAGTGGCTGAAACGTATGATAGACTGGTTAAGGACATGAATGAGAACAGCATGACAATGGTGATATGTGCTGTAAGAGTGACAGATAGCTTCATATTTCCAAAAGTATTAATTCACCTGCCTTGACTTACATATGAGCTAATCCAATAATCAATATGAGGTTGGTCCACCTTTTGCAGCTAGAACAGCTTTACCTGTTCACGGTTAGGCTATCCTTAAGGTTTAGGAGTGTGTTTGAGAATTGTTAACCATTCCTCCAGAACCATATTTGTGAGGTCATACCCTGATGTTGGAAGAAAAGGCCTGGTGCTCAGTCTCCGTTCTAATTCATTCCACAGATGTTCTATCGGGTTAAGGTCAGGACTTCCACACCAGACAATGTCATCCATGTCTTTATCGACCTTGCTTTGTGCACTGGTGCACAGTCATGTTAGAAGAGAAAGGGGCCAGCTTCAAACTGTTTCCACACATTTGGGAGCCTGGAATTGTCCAACATGTCTAGGTATGCTGAAGCATTTATACAGGTGCTGGTCATAAAATTTAATATTATGATGAAGTTGATTTTATTTCCATAATTCAATTCAAAAAGTGAAACTTGTATACTATACACATTCATTACACACACTGATATATTTCAAGTGGTTATTTCTTTTGATTTGATGATTTATAACTGACAACTAATAAAAAATCCAAATTCAGTTTCTCAGAAACAGAATATTGTGAAAAGATTCAACATTAAAGACACCTGGTGCCCCATACTAATCAGCTATTTAACTCAAAACACCAAAACACCTGCAATAGCCATTAAATGGTGTAGTCTCTACAATTATAGGGAAGACTGCTGACTTGACAGTTGCCAAAAGATGACCACTGACACCTTGAACAAGCATGGAAAGACAAAAGCGGACATTGCTAAAGAGACTGGCTGTTCACAGAACTGTGTTCATGAACATTTAATACAGACTTGAGACATCTTGAGACATCTTGAGAGATGAAGGGAAGGAAAAGATGTAGTGCAGAAGTGTACAATGAATATGGATAACAGCACCCTGGAGAGGACTGTGAAACAAAACCCATTCAAAAATGTGGGGGAGACTGGATTGCTTCTGGAGTCAGTGCTTCACGAACCACCATGCACAGACATTTTTAAAGTAAAGTAATATTTAAAATTTCTGAGATACTGAATTTAGGTTTTTATTAGTTGTCATAATTATCAAATCAAAAGAAATATACACTTGAAATATATCAGTCTGTGTGTAACGAATGTGGATAATATACAAATATTACTTGTTGAATGGAATTATCAAAATAAATCAACTTAAAAAAATATATATTTTAATTTTATGACCAGCGCCTGTACAACTGTGGCCATGGAAGTGATTCGAACACCAGATTCTGATCATTTGGATGGCTCAGCAACTTTGGAAATATAGTGTAGCTAGAAGGTGGAGGTGGTCCTCCGTCAAGGATCAGCTCTGAGCCAGTCAAAAACTAGAGAAAAACTTGGAGAAGTGGAGGTATGATCTGGAAAGAAAGATAATGAAGGTAACTGTAGTAAGACAGAATACATTTGTGTTATATGGTTTGGAGACGGTGGCACTGACTAAGAGACAGGAAACAGAGCTGGAGGTGGCAGAGCTTAAGATGTTGAGGTTCTTAAGATGTTGGGGGAGTGACCAGGATTGACAAGATTAGGAATGACAACATCAGAGGGACAGCACAGGTTGAAAAATTTGGAAGACAAAGTTAGAGAGGGCAGACTGAGTGGTTTGGACATGTACAGAGGAAGGACAGTGCATACACTGGTAGGAGAATGTTAGAAATGGAGCTGCCAGGCAGGAGGCAGAAAAGAAGACCAAAGAGAAGATGTATGTATGTGGTCAATGTAGACATGCAGGTTGTTGGTGTGAAATCAGAAAAAGACTTTTCATGGACAGCACGTATTAAAGGGCTGGATATTCTGTGTTCTAATGCAGTTCAGTAGTTTTTTATACATTCATATTGTTCATGGACCTTAGAGCTGTAACTACGCTTGGATCATGTTTGTTTTCCAGGTCAGGAATTTCATGTATTTAGTGTGTTTTGTTTACCAGCTTTCTGTTTTTAGTGTTTTATTTTTATCGCTGCACATTAGTTAATGTTTTACCTTTTTGTTTTATTAAAACATTTAAACATTTATTTTCACTTGTTATTAATGTAGGATGCATCTTTAGATCTTGATAAGATCACTCTTCAAGGTATCGATCTGTTCTTCTTCTTTCGGCTTCACTCTGGTCTCTGCATCTTCTGCTTTTACACCAACTACCTGCATGTCTACATTGACTACATCTATATATCTCTGCTTTGGTCTTCCTCTCTGCCTTCTGCCTGGTAGCTCCATCTCTAACATTCTCTTACCAATATATCCACTGTCCCTCATCTGCACATGTCCAAACCATCTCAATCTGCCTTTAAAAAAAAATTGTCTCCCAATTTTCCAACCTGTGCTGTCCCTCTGATGTTTTCATTCCTAATCCTGTGCATCATAGTCACTCCTAATGAGAACCTCAACATCTTAAGCTCTGCCACCTCCAGCTCTGCTTCTTGTCTCTTAGTGCCACTGTCTTCAAACCATATAACAAGGCTGGTCTCACTACTCTCATATAAACCTTTCCTTTCACTTTTGCTGCAACTCTTTTGTCACACAACACTCCTGACACTTTTATCCATCCTCTCCAT
>JAOUQT010339750.1:0-12929 GCA_025769995.1 Xyliphius kryptos | reverse complement strand
GAATACGCGGGGGCAACCCCTGGTGCCACAAAAGTTTTGAAGACAAATAAAACATCTACTTTTCATGCTTTTCTTTTAAATATGTGAATGAATACTGCAAATCAGACGTTAAGCGTAAATATTTTATTGTTTCTGATTTATGGTTATGATGTTGTGATAGAATTTACACTCCCAAGCTTCTTCAGAAGAGTTACTCGTCTGTATTCAGATGGTGGTTTCTCGACAGTGTGTTTGATAAGCTGCTAAAAATCTACACGAAACAATCACTGGATTAGAAACAGCTAGAAGATAGAATACTAATAAGGTGCAATAGTTGGTAAAGAAGTCAGTCTGTTCGTAAACAGTGTTTCCACTCTACTTCGTGGTTCGATTATTGTGGATTCCCTGTTTTGCAGGATTTAAAAAAATGTTAATGTAAACTATCGCATAATTTTTGCTGATTTGCAGGAATTTGCATAGTATGTACTGTGCAGTAATGTATAGTCTTGATGAATATTGCATAAATTTTTACAAAATGTATCAAAAATATTTAAAATATTAATTTTAACTTAATAAAATCATAATAAAATACAGTTTACAATAATCGTGTATTTATTCAGTGGGTGAATATGCACCAAAAATAAAATGTACCTGTGACCGCTTAATCAACCAGAGCATGCCTCACTGTATCACAGTAGGCTGTTTTCATTCGCTGTGCGCAGCATCACCATCTCTTTCCTTTCACTTAACATCGGCATCCGATTGTGTGCATAGGAAGTGTTTATAAGGATTAAAAATAATATATAAATATTAAAATACATATGGTGCTACTACTTCGTGTAGAGTCCTGTAACATAACACCAACGATAAGTGAGGGAACACTGTATAGGGAGATTAATTGTACCGCAATATCACATGGAGGAACCATTAGCACAAGTCCATCTGAAGGTTACACAGCTACAGACCATGTGTGTCAGATCCGAGTGGTAAGCGATGAAGTAGCAGAGCTGTTGCATTGTGCATGTGGAGGATGTTTATCACATAGATTCTGTTCCCAGATGTCTGCAAGCTGTACTTAATTAAAATGGGGACCAACTAGTTTATTAGCTGGGTGATTCTAATCATTCTTTTATTTAGACCTTTAACTGTAATCAGAGCTGCTGTTATAGTGTATAATGTTATATATCACCTTCTAAATAATCAAATTAAATAATTTCATCCCTGGGGTATATTTTTCTTTTGCACATTTGATCTGTTTTGTTCATACGTGGTATTAAATTAATATAAAATATATAGGAAGATTAATTGTCCTATTCATACCAGAAGTCAAGTAGCTATGGATGAGTGGGACACCTTGAGCAACTCCGACTGCAGACCGATAGTTGAGCTATCAGAGTTTTGGTGCCAAATTGTAGTCTCTAAAACGGACTATATACAAATACCATATGTATCTAAATGCTAATTGGCATGTGTGCGCAGACACAGTGTAAATGTAGCCATCATTTGTTTGTGCTGTCGGCAGTGGTAAGGTGTGTAAAATATTGTGAGTCTTAGAAGTCAGTGAGAACGAAATGAACTCATTTGTTTACGTGCTTATGAAGCTTTAGCAGCGATGAAGTTTATTCAGTTTGCAATTAGGGTTGTACTAACAGAAACTACAGATTTTGTGCATGATATGGAGAACTTTTTTTGTTTCAGGTAAGTGTGTATGATTGTAAAGAAAATTTTAAGAAAGGTCATACTAGCATCGGTCATGAATAAGCAGCCGGACGCATGTCCGAACTATTGATTAAAATAAATACTACAGCTTTAATATGGAAAAATATTTGCCTCCTTTATAGTTTTTGAACTTCTTAGTGCTTTCATGATGCATCAGTGAGTCAGTTAAAACCCATAATTCTTCTGTCCCTCTGTTCACAGCAGTCTTCATGACTTCAGTGCTCTCGGGTGACCTTTCAAATCGAGTCCAGTTTTACATCTGGCTCCACCTCAGTTCTAATTTTATTGGTCCACTCTAACAGCACATAATGTGCAAGAAAGATGATATTCATAAGCTTGTTGCATAACCTGTCAACTTACATTTACTGGAACAGCAGGTGACCAAGTTCTGGTCTGGCCAGCCTGAATGGGTTTAGTGTACTGCTGTAGCTTTTGCGGCATGTAACTGGCAGTGTGTGTTCAGAATCAATCGTGGGGAATATCAGGCTCTCAATTTAATATGTACCCTTAATGCATCAGAAGGCACTGCAATGCTCTGATTGGGCTGTTTTAAGTGGAATATTTTGTCCAGTATGATTGATATGGTTCAGTGCTCACCCATAAACTCTCTTAGGACATTTGTAGATTTTGAAATAGTTCCTGTATTATTGGAATAAACATAAATGCAGAATGGTTAAATTCTTTAGATTTATAATTGGTTCAGTTCTGCTGATTTTGTTTTAGCCTTCTGACCTGGCATGTGTTAATAATTAGTTATACAGTCTGTTAGTGTATACAGTTAGTGTGTGTATGTATGCATGTATATATGTATATATGTAAGTGTGTGTGTGTGTGTGTGTATATATATATATATATATATATATTTAATTTTATTACTTGTTCCTGTATTTAAGTGATTATTTACTGTTACCAAACTACTACCAACACCTCCCTGTGACTTTAGATTTTTTTCTGACTCTTGTGCACAGCATTGCTCATGAACACTGCTGTATATAACCAATGTAAAGCTGCTGCATTTTTCAATCACTAAAATCCCAAAATTCTATTCAGCAATTCCTTGGCTGTTTTTTTACCATGATGAATATGGCACAGAATAGTGACTTTGCACTTAGCATCTATCTTTATAGCATATGTATTTTGTATATGTCATGCTAATTTTACAGTTATATTGTCTCTGTATAAATATAAAAATAATTCTAATAATTTATTGCGTCAGTCATGAGCTTGGGCCCAGAAAAGCTTGAAGATGTTTCTGGATGTTGTTTATGGCTTTTGCTTTGCATGATAGAGTTTTAACCTGCACTTGTAGATGGAGTAACGAACTGTGTTCACTGTCAATGGTTTTCTAAAGTGTTCCTGAGCCCATTAGGTAATAGCAATTACAGAATGATGTCAGTTGCAGAGATTTCTCCAGATTCTCTGAACATTTTGATGATGATGATGATGATGATGATGATATCGACTTTATATAATAAAATACCCAAATTCTTTGCAATTGCACATTGAGAAACGTTCTTAAACTTTGAGTATTTGCTCACGGAGTTGTTCACAAAGCGGTGAACCTCGACCCATACTTTATTGTGGACAACATTCCAAACAGCCCCCAAACTATGTCCCAACTTATTTGGAATGTGTTGCAGGCATCAAAATTTAAATAACTGAGTATATGAAAAAAAAATAATAAAGTTTATTTGCTGGAACATGAAATAACTTTGGCTTTGTAGTGACTTGTCTTTGAATATGGGTTGAAACGAATTTGCAAATCACCGTATTCTGTTTTTGTATTTTAACGTCCCAACTTCATTGGAATTAAGGTTGTATTATATAATATGTATATGTCTGCGTTATTTATAAGAATAATAATAATAATCGCCTTGCATGTGCTGTATTTTGGTATCACACGCTGGGACTGTCTGTGGAGTTTCAGGCATTTTTTTGCTGATGAACCCATGTTCGGATTCCTTTCCTTGTGTGGGATTCTTACAGGATAATGATGCTTCCAGACCTCAATGTGGAATTTGCGCCTTGTAAAATAGCACTGTGGTTTGTCTGCAAACATGCAGCATCAAGTTAATGGGTTTTAATAGAGCACTGTTTATTCCTAGGTAATCGGCGGTATAGTCTATGTGCTATAGCAAGGACATGACTCGCTAGTTACAAGCAATAATCACATAATGATTTGCATGGCAATATCTGGGCTGTTTCATATAGCCTTAAATACATGTAAATTGCTCTTATAGCACAGGATTGGGAAGCTCAGGCATCTTTTCCCTATCCCACAACCATTGCAAATTGAGGATTTTTAATAAGAGTATCTCACTGTAATTCATATAAAATTAAGACTGGAATAACTGTAGCTCCATAGGCAAAAGTATTTGAGCTGCTCATACAAACTGATCAAGGGCACACAGCCTGTTAAAGTGGGACATAATATGAAGAGCCCAAAATACAATTTACCATTTCTTGTCATCCTTCTTTGTTTTTTGATTTCACTCCAGGTTGCAACTTGATTGTTCAGGAATTCAAAAAAAGTGCTTGATGTCCCTCAAGAGTTTTTCGGAAAGTTAAATTGGAACATTAGCAACCATGCAAAACATCTTGAGATAAAATACAAGGTTAAAAAATGCAGGTAATTGGCTTGTGCTGAGTATTCCATGTAAGGGTTTGTTTTTTTGTATAAGGAGGTAATTCCGTACATATGCATACAATGTGATATTAAAAAATCACCAGCAAAATGAAAACATTTAAGTGGTTACACTTTTATCATAGAACATTATTTATGCAGACATTATTCTTGTTTACTTTCCAAGACTCCCAGTTGTTAAAGTCAGAAATGCTTTAACCTTTTTATTTTGCACCCAAAATTTATTCAGAAATGCAGCCAGCCAATCAGGTTGCTATATTGATGATTCATAAGTTTGTGGCCACAAAATTGTACAGAAGGAAAGCAAGTGCATTGTGACCTTTATATTGCAACAACTAAATAAGCACACCATTTTAATTTTGCCTTGATATTTGATGCAGTTGGGGAACTCACATTTTTCGTTTGCAGCACGTTCCTCAAATGTTGGTCAATAAGTATCTCTATTGGCTAAAGCCAGAACATCAGATTACAGCAAATGTCACAAATGTTTGTGAAACACAAGCCTACTGCAAAAGAATGGTTAACTATTTGTTATAAAAAGTGTGTTAACCTTTGACAAGACTGTAAAACGTAAACTGCAGGCCCTTTTTGCAGCGTGTAGCAGTTTTCTTAGATGCTTATGCATTAACGATTTGTAAACTGAGCAGATGTGTTTACTACCTCCTTTGTTTTGAAGAGTGTGCATGCTTGTGTTTATCTCTGCAACCCTGCCTGAAGCTGTTAGCCAGAACATTTTGTGTTTTTATCATAGTCACTTCTGATAAGAGTTACTTTTTTGGGAGTTGGTTTTCTAATTCTTACTGATTTGAAGCCTTCTGCAGTCCCAGGCTATACATGTGGAGTAAAAGTAGTAATAATAAATGTTCTATTTATATATTGCCTTTTAAGATTATAATTATTTCAATAAACAAAAACGTTTCCTGACTTGCTCCTTCAAAACACCCCAAAATGGCTCTTGATACATTACAAAGACTTGCTCTCTTGGTCACAAATGCGCCAGCAAGACGAGCACCAACAATTTGTCCTCTTTTGAACCAATTTTGAGCAATTTTTTCATTGTCCAACCCCTGTACGTTCAGGCCGCAATCGCTCTTGAAAATGTGAAAGTTTCTTTCTAAAAAGTTATATACCAGAAAACATTCTTTTCATTGTTGTCTTTTTTTTTTTTCCTTTTATGCCTAAATACACTGCTTTTGTTTCTCCACCATGTTTTCTCCCTCAATGCACATGTATTACGTCATACAAAACAAGTGTGCTTCAGTTGTCTCATTGGATACGCTTTGCAAAGGTCAACAGCAACTGTACTAAGCGCCAAGAGGTTACAGAGATCAACACACATTAATATATTTTTAGGTAGTCATTGATATTTTATCGTATATGTAGGTTGCTCAAAAAAGTCGCCATTCACATTCCGTCATTTAAAGCAGTTGAAAATAATTGGCATGATATCATGGACGTTAACTATTGCAATATTTGTCATTTGTTTATTGGCCCAAGGCTAGTGCTTTTATACGACTTAAAGTATGTATAAAACATACTTAATCAAAGGAGAGTAGGAGGAAGAACAAGTTTGCATCAGCTGCAATGCTGTAAAACAAGACCCATTTTAATATGGAAGCGATGCAAACATTTTTTCAATGATTTATTCCTTATTTATGTTTTACGTCTGCTATGCTTTTACTCTTCCATTCTACTCATAATGGAGCGTGTCCTTAAATTACCCAGAAGATGTCTTTTACATTTTATTTCTGAAATATTTTTAATACATCTTATTTCTAACCGTTCTGTGGTTCTGAATCTGGACTAAGATTAGAAGCGGATATTAATAGACTTCATCACTTGACAAAACACAAGATGCTTCCTTGTCCATTTTCAAACCAAACAATATATTTATTCCATAGTTTAAATAATGGTTATTATCTAGACCGGTAGTTGCAGACAGCGTTTTGGTCAGAATGTTTTGCAGCTTGCTTTTGTGCAGACATTAGTAAGACTTGTTTATTATAGTAGCCTTAAAATAACTTTATAATCAGGCATTTAAGTCTCACTGGGTGTGTCTCACTGTGACAGTAGGTGGGGACAGCCGATGAAGTAATCTGTGCCTGTCTGCTGGGTATCACTGTTCTACCTAAGGTTGTTTGAATCCTGTTAAAACTTTTATACATACATACATACATACATACTTGGGCAATAGTCTGTTTAGGCAGTGAGACAGAAAGGAAGCTTGCTAAGCTTTAAAATGCACACAGTGACTCGGTGACTAATACATTTGCATTGTGTGTCTACTACTTGTGGTGCTTGTGGTATAAGTCAGATTTTGATTGTTGCAACTATTCCAGAGCAGGTGCTAACAAGTTAAATTGCAAGGGTCCCAAACGAGCTATTATCTTGAAAAAAGTTACTCTGAGATACTCTGTGCAAAATTGGTATACTGGGAATTTAATGAAATTTGGTTTGTAGTTGTAATTTTTATTACATTTATTAGCTTTGAAGTAAGATGGCGATATCTCTTATATTGTAACCAAAAATGATGTATGTGGATTTTGTGTGAAGTGCTGTCTAGGCAGCTAACATTTTGCATGCTGACTTACCACAAAAGAAAATCCTTACAAAGGTAGTTGAGTGGCAATTTAAAGCTGTGTGATTGGTTGTTGACAAAGATGTCTGCAGGCACCAGACACACCCATTATCCAGAGTTAATGCAATGCATACATGTGAATACCAGATGAGTCACTCACTGATTCATTTGTTCACTGACTTTCTTGTTCCACAAGGAGAAATTTGGGATTTGTTTCATCTTATTACATGTGAAGCAGCTTCTTCAAAACTGCATCTATGGCTGACTCCGTCTTATTAAATCTCTATTAAAAACTCATCTCTTTAATTAACTATCCTTCCTTTACCTCACTATACTGTATGTGCATATTAGTTCTTTGTTGCAAAGCGTCCTTGTGTACCTTGAAAGGCTCTATATGAATTAAATGTATTATTATTATTATTATTATTATTATTGTCTAGACAGCGTCTAAATTCCCTGCCCAGAGACTGTCTAGACTTTTAAAATTGGGATTAAAAGGGAACGTTTATTCAGTATGTCTGTCCTAGAGGTCTGGACGCAACAACTTGGCCTAAGAAACATTCACAGTATACTTGCAGATGCCAGTTTGTTTTGTAATAGACTTGCACATGTATAATGATAAGCACTGCTTATTTAAGTTTGTTAAAACACTGGCGTCAATAAAAATATGTATAAAGAACGTGACTAAGCATAAGCAGTCGGATTAACTTTTTTCCTAGCGCATTTGTTAGTTTGGTGAAGGCTGTCAAATAGGTAATATTTTGGCAATAGCTGTTAAAATAACATCATAAAATTGGAAATGCTTTTCTCTGTTAAACGATTAAATTGTCTGTGCCTTTGTTCTATGTATATAACATTGTATATGTCTGTAAACTTAAATATAACGTTGTTCTTGTCATGATGCTGAGATTGATGAGATTGATGTTAAAACAATACAATCTAACCCAGTTAACCTATTTGAATGGGATTTTGTGTGAACCTGTGTATACGCCACGGTCCAGATTATGCAAATGATATTTTTTTCAGATTTTCACCTGTTGGAGTATAAATCAATTTTTATTAACCAAACTTTCAGGTAAAATTTACTATTACAAAAGCTATATTGGCCAAATAGAAAATAACAGGATGTTATTAAACATTAATAGAGGACCCCCTTTGTTTGGTATCACCTTATATTCATGCATCCATTGAACTTGAGTTTTTGGAGAGTTTCTGCTTGAATATCTATATAGGATGTTGGAATAGCCACCCGGAGCTACTGTTTAGATATGAACTGCATCCCACCTTCATAGATCTTTTGCTCGAAGCTACTCCAAAGGTTATCAATAGGTTTAATGTCCCCAGAGGATATTAGCCACACTATTAGTAATTTTTGTAGCATTAGATGGTACATGCTTGAATCCAGGGTTGCGCAGCACAGTAAACAGAAATTCTTATATTATGTTTGTGCCCACTGCAACTATTATATGGTGGGTGAAATAGTAGGTTTATGCACAATTGCAAGCCCCTTAAGGATACTACACCTTCAGGATTGTGGCTCTCCAGAGGATCCACCAATTAATACTTGTTTACTGCTGGTCTCTTGCAGAAACCTTTCTGGCAGAAACCTTCCTCGCTATGATCACACTTGTTTTTTTATAAAATATGTAAATACGTAAATATGTTTACGTATGTTGTCCAAGGCACTGCAGTATTTATTGCTGCAGTGTGGCATGCTTAATAGTACCTACAATTTAACTAATTGTCAGGTGTCTGAGATTTTAGACACAATACCATCCATGAGTTTAACTAAAAATGAAATATTCATAATGCATGAATCCAATTTGGATAATACTTGGAGACAAAGTGTAATTATTATTGGCCAAGTTTAAATATTTTGAGATCTGTGTGGGATTTTATAATACTATTATGACAATACTGTCCCAAGTAGGATTTGTTAGGAATAGCGTAGGAATTGAGTTGAGTTTATTATTTTTGTAGATTTCACTGTAAAAACAGGAGAAAATCAGGTTGGAATATTAAGAAACCTGTGTCATCTGAACCCTGTTTAGATAGATTGATAAGAGATACCAAACATGTTTTAAACAAACTATTCATGGAGTCTATTCGCAAGGCATGTTGCAGATGTTTGATTGCAAGGTTTCTTCCTTTCCAAATATGTGAATGATGCAATGGTGAACGATTCGGTGGTTTCTTCATCAGTTTTGAAATTCAGATTTCAACTGTTATTTGTGTCTGTGCAAAGCAAGTCTGGTTAAATATTAATATTAAATGTTTTCTCACTCCGTAATGAAAGCTCGGACATGTCTTTGTGTAGAGGTTACTTGCTAATGCTTTGTTGAAGTTCTCTGCTTAAGAAAATATCTGCAGGTCTGGCTTTTTCTCTTTGCTTTGATATCTTGTAATTAACATTAGTGATGGGCCTATCCATATTTTTTTTTTCAGTTCTGATCCGATTCCCATATAACAACTGCCGTACCAATGCAAGAACTTGTTCAGTTTATTAATCTTATTGTTACTATGTTTTTAAGGTCATCTACTTGAGCTGAAATGGACTACACAGCACTTTGAAGTAGGGCTGAAACAATTCCTTTTGAGGAATCATTTATTTTATTCTAAAGCTCAAAGGACATATTTCGCACTAAATACTTTTTATTTGGCACATCACACTTACATCACGCATGCAGAGGAAGAAGTTTGAGGAAGTCAATATGTTTGGTTGAGGAGCAGGAAAATAGAAGAGGTGAAGTAAAACAATGATGAAATATTTTTTTCAGTACAATACTTAATTATTAAATATTTGATAACTGCATCCCTACTTCAACGTTTCAAAGTTTGTTCAATGCAAATGCATTTCATTGTTATTTGTCACGCTTTACATACTGACATGCAATAGTTTTCTTTCAAGTTAAATACATAAATCACAAAACTAAAACATCTCGAGCGACCACAAATTTTCATTTTTAAGTAATATATTTCTTTAACTTACACGGGTAACAAATGATTACTCAGATATTGATCAATAATTTAATAATAAAAATAATATTAATGAGTGAATCTTATATAGCATCTTTAACCTAGCTCATTGTCACTTTACAGCGCATAAGAACAGATATATTTGGATCGAACTACCATGCAAGCCTCTATTGGAATGCATATTAGTTTGTATATTATTATTCGGCCACTGGCTCCTTGAGGTAACTTTTTGTATGTCTGGAGTTAATTACGTCAGCATTGGCCTGATAAAATATTGTATCGGCTCAATCCCATCTCTATAGAATATGGTGTGATTTGTAGAGGAATTTATAAGGATTATTTTCCAAATAGTTTGATTTCAATACTCTGAACAATTTGAGTTCTTTCTGTACAGAAAGTCTCCGCTCCAAATAAACTAATGTCATAAATTGTCCTATTGAAGAGGAGACTTTCCTGCTACAGTTCAGGAAAATGATGCAGCCTGTGGTATTTTACATGCCCCAGCACCTGACCTTTTGCTTTCGCCAAGTTTCTTTTTCACATCGTGGCATTTATGAAAGACTGGTTTGACTCTGTGGCAGTAGCCTGAGCTGTTCTTTCGGTTTAGGCGTGTACAAAGGCTGTGGCTTGGATAGACGCCTGTTTGAGGAAGGGATGTCTAAGTAACTGCTCTCTGCTCTAACAGATTAGATAAGCTGTGCTAGGGTGGGATTTGTTTACAGAGAATTTAGGGACTGGTTCTCATTCATTCTCTCTCTCTCTCACTTACTTTGTGTCTCTATCTCTCAGTTTAGTTCAAAAGTCTTTTATTGGCATGCATGCTGAAAGTATATTGTTGCTGAAGTGATTACAGACAGAAAAGAAAATTAAACAGAGAGAAATAGTTTAGATAAACAGTGCCACCAGGGGTCTCAACAGCAAGAGCAGGTCACTTGCATTTCTAATCTTTCACATGTTTTACATGCCCTTCCTGACGCAACCTCTTTGATTTATGAGCATGGGAGACAACCAGAGTACCCGGAGGAAACTCACACAAACACAAAAAGAACATGCAAAATCCCAGGTCAAACCTATAGATGGTTATGGATAGTTGTGTTTAAAATCACTTAAATCACTCTTTTTCCCCATTCTGATGCTCAGTTTTTACTTTAGCATGTTGTCTTGCATTGAGTTGCAGCCATCTGATTAGATATTTGTGTTAACATGCATTTGAACATGTGTATCTAATAAAGTTTCTGGTGAGCGCTTGTTTCTCTTCCTTTTTTTTCTCCGCCACACTCAGCACCCAGATATACACATCACACTCGGATATGCACTTTAGCAGGCATGTATGTATTATTAGCTCTTGCAGCAATTTTCTGCATGTGTTTACATTTGTAAGTGTTTCTGTGTGCATGTTCTGTACATTTTCGGAGAAATTTAAATCCCTGGATTCTAACGCAAATTTTATCAAACCCTCTAAAATTAGTCACCACCGTTTCTCTGGGGTTGATGGAATGCAAGGTGTCTGAGGGTTTTCTCAGTATTCCTAGTTTATTTGGGAGGTTATTGTGTGTTCAAGGGTAAGGCTCAGATCTAATGATACAAGCAGCTTAGTTTAGTTGTGTAAAATGGCTGTTGCCCAAGTTTTATCCTTGAACAATAACAATATATTGCTCTTTGTTATTACACTGGCATGTTTTACATGCTTGTGTTCAGTCATATTCAAAACGCTCCGTTAAAGTAAATCCAACACACAAAAAAAAAAAAACTTGGTGCAGAGATATTTGTTTATTGTGATTAGCATGATGGAGATCATGACAGTATTGATATGAACTGTATCATTCTCATTAGGTATAAATAAAGCAACTTTATATTAGTTGCTAATATTGATGAAATTTGTTTTTAGATACAAATGAGAAGTTTAAACCTAATGGTGGTTGAAAGTTACACCTGCATCATTTCCCTTTTCTGCAGAACTTTTTTGCATGTGATGTTTATTCACTTTATAGGTGGTTACCTATTGTTCTATTCAAATGAACAGAACTTTTGTTTAAGTAAACCAGAAAGGGAACCAGCTGAAAATGACCTCAGTGATTTTCATGTTCACACTGTATGTGACCACAAAAAGTGGTCCGAGATCTCAGAGGTGCCAAAGAGGACCAGAAAAATAACTCTGTCATTTATGGCGCTGATGAGATTTCGGACCACTTTTTCAGCACACAGACCCCAGTTGGATTATGGCTAATATGACCAAGATGGCCATATGTCTCTGCTATTTCCATGGAGCAATGGAGTAGAGAGAACAAAAACACAACTTGTATGAAACATCAATTCTATTTTAAAAATCTAAAGAGGAAACAAGCATGTAGAAGAAGAATTTTGCTGCAGAATTTTCTTAACCTACTTACACTTAATATGAAGCACAAAAATTCTGGATAAAGGGAGGGGGAAAAATGTCTTCTGGGAATATTTTGGGAATCATGGAGACATACAAAAGGTTGAAAAATCAAGTTGACTAATAAAGTCGACAGTAGTTTAATTGACTTTTAATAATCCACTGTGATGAACCGTGATATTACATTACCTTTAGGTAATTGTAAAGTGGGTTAAATAAAGCTCTTAGAGATAAGTATTTTCTAGCGAAAATGCTAGGGAATTTTTCTGGGAAGTGCTGACTATAAATTCAAGATTTCTATTCATTCAATGGCATTGATGAGGTCAGGCAACTTATGTGGCATTCCATTTTATCACAGAAGTAAGTTAGAGGTCAGTACACAATTCCTTCCACTCCAGTCAGATAAGCATTGAAATAGGGAGGTGAAAAAGAGGGGCTGCTGCAGTGGAAATGGGTTGAATTATGGAAAATGGTTTGCAACTTTTTGCTTTTTTTTTAATCCAGTGGGCATTTGCTATGTTTACATGGACACAAATATTAGAAATAAATGGCCGATCTAAATAAAAATAAGCCATAAACGTTGTACGGAAGATTCTGATCAGGATAAGCTCCATCGGAATTAAATTGTATTCAGAACGAGAGGGGTGGTTTATGCC
>JAOUQT010339732.1:0-12930 GCA_025769995.1 Xyliphius kryptos | reverse complement strand
ATAAGCGGAAGATAATGAATAAATTAATGAATGTATTTGCTGTAATAATTGTGGTAAATTTCCCCATTGTGAAAATAATTAGTCATTAGTAATCATTCACTAATTTTATTGTACACTGTGTATCTAAAAACATATTTACATCTTAATAATACATATTTATAAACCATTTACTTGTTGTTTGCATGTGCACCTAGTATCAACTAGGTGTTTTCTTGTTATTAATGTCACTTTTGGAGCTTTAAATTATCGTAAAATGTTTTATTTATTATTTGTATAATTTTTACCAGGTTTTAGCAGCTGCATGAAATGTGCAAAATGTGTAGTGGAGTGGTTTTATTTACAGTTGTGTTACATTTATGAAATGTGAACTTTCCTCCACTAGATGACACCCATGGTCGCTTTTTGTTGGAGCTGACTGGCTTGTACGCTTATTGTTGCTGACGTGTCGCTTTTATAAATTAACCATACACAAATTATGGTTTAAAATGAGAAATGCAGGTAAATTATGAAACGTTTTGCAAAGTATTTAAGACAAAGAGTTTGATAAGTCTTTAGTATTATAAGTCAGTGTTATTAACAAAAGCACAAGTTTTTGATGAAAGTTATCTAAAAACACACCAATTAAACAGCCAATTCAAAAACTCGGCTGACCTTTTGAATGTGTGTTTTTAGTGCACCATTTCTAATCAAATCACTGGACACAATTCAAACTTAATGCAATTGTGTACATAGACTCATTTGAAAAACATAAGTATTAATATTTTATGTTTTAAATGTTTTCTGATCTTTTAATACTTTTAACTATTTGATATTTTATGTATTAATTCTTACACACTTTATTAATTCACCCAAAATGACTTTTTGATTGTGGAACCCCTTTCTTTCAGTGTAACCAAATTAGGGTGGGAGGCTCCAAGGTCACGCGTGGGTGGAAGTGCCAACAGTCCAGGGCACACTAGATAAGCGAATTGTACAATTGCAACTCTTTCAACTACTGTGTGATTTGATGATAGAATAAATCATTAGAACTTTGCCCACAATGAATTATGAATATTATCCCATCATCAACCAAACTGCAGGTTAATTCTTTGAATCTCACATCTGATTAACAATGATATCCACATTCTCTGCAGGAAAATGTACCGAGACACAAATCAATGAATAATAAAACATTAACCCAGCAGTGCGATGCCTAGAAGTAGTTGACTTTCGGTGATCTGTTCAGGAGCAACATTGCACGTCTTTCTCACCTCTTTCATATCCAAACGTGGGGTTGGTAAGTTTAAACTTTTATATTGGCCTCTAATAAAGCTCATTCAACTTATTTTAATCCCAATAGTTCATATTCAAGTTAGTAAGTAGCATATCTGTAAATATATGCATTTATATGCATGTCATACTGCAAGAGGTTTTGCATATGTCTAAAATCAAATGGTAATTTGGTGATGTATGTATTTAATTTGCTTATAGCAAGATTCTACTGTATTGAAGTATATTCAGATTTGATAGTGAGTATGTTTGTAAAACAGCATGTCATTATCTAGACACTGAACCGATGCAAAATCATAAAATGCCTCACTCTGATGCCCTCAAAACTATAACCAGCAACCTGCATACTGCAGCATAATATATCATATGCTTTTTCACAGCAGTTTTTTCTTGTTATAAATAATAAATCGGAAGAGACACTTTTGTGACAACAAAAAGAGCATTCAAATGAGAATTCAAAAAAAAATTTTTTTTTTAATTATGACCATGGAACCTCGATTTATTTTGTAGTACAGCAGGAGGCTTTGTGACAAAAATACTCCCAAGCCCATGTGACAGTGTCCATGATGGTAGCTGAATCCACCCATCCATTTTCTTCCGCTCAATCCTCTGCTAGCGAGAACATGGAAACTCCACCCAGATTGGGATTTGAACTGGGAATCTTTAGCACTGATAGGCAAATGTGCTAACCACTAAGCCACCGTGCCATCACTGGTAGCTGAATGGTTTCTCAAAAACTAGCACCTGAGGGTTCAATGTTCATGCACATTAAGCTTTCTGCCTTTTACATGAGGCTTTCCCTCACTTTCTAACTCTATTTGTATTACAGTGAAAAGCAAATAGTGTAAGACCTGAATTCTGCAAAATCTCAAGATAAGAATGGCATAATTGACACGTCTATTTTAAAATTACCATTTAAAAAACACATTAATACATTGTTTTTTAACCTTGTTGAGCGCCAGCGCATATTTTACATAAAGAAAATCTTGCGGCATACCACCATCCAAAACAATTTCTTTAATGTGAAACCTGTGCCTGTTTAGATGAACACAAAACTGAAATCCTGGCAGGAATTGAAGAGAAGCACATACAAAGCTCTTCATCAACTGCTCTCAGTCTTTTAATGACCTGCTCTGTTTAATTAGATGATATTATTAGATATTATCTGATATTATTAGAGGCCTCTATTGATATTACACTTTTCCATATTATTAGAGGGCTTTGAATTATTATTCTTCTTAAGCGTGATTTGTGCGATTAATTCAGCCCGAACCGCTTGGTGTACAGACTCGACTCGAACAATGTTGTGTAGGTATTGTTAATGACACCTGTGCTATGTATTTTTGGAGTTTGTAATATTTATAGAATTGAATAGAATTGAGTTTAAAATTTGCCCAAATCGAAGATGGTTCCCCTCTCGACCACTCTCTCACCGATAAATGGGAGCCATAGCGCGGCCATACTATGTCCAATCTACACAATCCAGATCTCAAAATAAGCACAGATATTTAAGCTTTAAGACAGTGTTTCCGTGTGTATACTTTTTGAGTTATGACCGTTTGTTTGAAAAAATAATGGCAGCCGATTTCGGCCAGCTCTCGACCGCGCTCTCTCACTAATGATGTCATTGCAGTACCGATTACAACCGCTGGGAAGGGGAAGTGAGCTGTTTTTAGGCAGTTTGACTTTTTTGGCCATAACTTTGGAACCGTTACAGCTATGAACACAGTTCCAAGTGTGCCACAATCTTCATGGGCTGAGCATCCAAAGTCCTCTCTGTAGTTCTAAAGAAATACAGCTCTAGTTGTTAATTGTAAAACTTTAAAAACAGCTACTACAACATTTACAGTCTCATCGATTTTTTTGTTAATTTGTCTTATTTAACTTTGGTTAAATAATAGCTTAAATAAAATATAGTTATAAAAATTACATATTAAAATTTTGTAGCTGCACATTAGTATGGTGGCTAGCACATATTTTTCTCAGCGCATGGGATCCAGGTTTGAATAATGATCTGGGAGGATCTGGGTCTATCTGCCCAAAGCACTGAAACGTTCTTCCCTGGATGGAAATGAGAAAGCCACCCCTCCCCCACGACCATAGTAAAGGATAATATTTAAGTTTTCATTGGAGTTTTCAGGCTTTTTAAATATTCTACACTAATATATAATTCTATATTTAATAACATTAACCAAGTAGCAGGAGCAGAACAACTTTCTTACCATTAAATCACTTTAATAGCACTTCAAAATGGGTTAAACATAATCGGTTACACACAAATTAAAAATCTAAAAACACAGTCCTTAAATAAAGTCTAGCTAGAAGTGATCTAAATTGATAAGTAAACAGTCACCAACTTTTTAGAAAAAAAAAAAATTGTTACAATATGGTTTAGTGGTTACCATGGCAACAAGAAAACACAGCAGCAGATAAAAGATAAAAGACAAATATAAAATCAGTTAAGAATTCATCACATAATGACCCACCTAGAATGTGTCCGTGACCTACTTTTAGGTCACCCACCAGTTGAGAATCTCAATACAAATGTGGAGCTAAGAATACTGACCTTGATAAAGTACATGCTACTGTTTGAACCATTATGACTATTCTAGAAAAAAAAAAATACAATACAATTCTTTTCAGCATACATATTAGACCAAATGCTAAAATCAATAATGAAAATATTATATTTCTGAGTTGATAAATAAATTAAGAAATGCATTTGCTTATAATATAGAGAAAGGTAATTAATGTAATGAGTCTTAACTAAACAAAAGCAGTTTTAGAGGCTTTTTCGACTGTGTGGTTAAAATTATGGTAGGTTTTTGACATTTCGCTCTTTTTCAATGTCTGTGAACAAGCTAATTTTCTTTAGCAAATGGTTGGAAGAGTTTTGGCCATTTCCAGTTTTATGTCAAGACAATCATAAAGATATTTTTAGGTTGGAAATGCATTTCTCATCCTGTCATTTCATTTTGTTTTGCTTAGTTTTAATATTTTACCCATCTAGGGGAGAACAATTTTGGCTCGGGGCAAATACACCAAAGACAGGGCGCCAGTCAGTTGCAGTTACATTTTTTAATTTAATTTTTAATACATGTTATCTGTTGCATCTAGGTAAATGAGGAATCTTTTGTTTTTCAGGTCAACGTGGCAATATGAAGCTCTGTCCCTCACTACTCATGCTGCTCTGTTTACTTAGATGTGGGTTAGCGGTAAGAGAGAACTCAGGGGAGGAAGTGAAACTTTTTTTTGATTTGCCTTAAAATAGACATTAACCAATAACATAGTAAACATTAGTCATGCCATAAATCTAAATTATTTCACTAGAATTTAGATTTATGGCATGAATATATACTAGGCCTTTATTTGGTCTTTAAAAATGTAAATAAAATCAATTGCAGTGCAGACATTACTGTTGGGTTATTCTATATAAAAAAAAACTCACACTCTTACTTTGAAAAATCTCCATTTTGGAATTTTGTTTGTTACCTTTTTTTTAGCTGAAAAACTAAAATGAATTACTTGTTTGTTTGTTTGTTTGTTTGTTTTATATAGGTAATGGCTATTTATTTTTTAGCTTTTTCTAAAATTCTTTTTGAATAGATCCTTAGTAACAGGATTTAATGTTACAAGTATGACTAGGGTTACAGGGTTGGTAAAACAAAAATTACTTTTGTTGTGAAATAATTTACTAAAACACTCAAATACTACAATTGTACAATTGACATGTTAACATGCACAGCTATATAAAGCCAGAAAATCAATAAAATTGTATTTTAATGTAGCGTATGGCAGTCATCAAATCATTTAATATTACTTCTTAATAATTTGATAGGGTTTCTTTCAAACTAAATACAGACATTTTATTTTTGTTGAAACAATCACTATTTCAACATTAGACTCAGTAACTAGTTCTCTGCAGAAATCAGGCCTCTTATCTGCAGATTTATACACATTTCCGTCCAACCATCCATTATCTTCCGCTCATTCCTCTAAGGGTAGCAGTGGGGTTTCCCCATGCCCATTCAGGGGAGACCATCTCAGGCACTGGGTAGATACACCCAGCACAGGGCCCCAATCCATCACTGGGCACACACTCACTCACACATCCACACACTATACAGAGAAATTTAGAGCATTCAGTTTACCTGGAATCCATGTTTTTGGACTGTGAAAGGAAACAGGAAAAACCGGAAAAAACCCACGCGGACAAGAGGAGAATATGGAAACTCCGCCCAGAATCCCCAGTGCTGAGAGGCGACTAGATTACATAGTGGAGGACCAGTTGTTTAACGATTGTGCTTTCAATAGTACATTTATGAATCAAACCTTGATAAAAGATTTTTTTTAGTATAGTGTGTTTGTAACCATTTTATAAAAGCAATAAGCACTTAAGGTTGTGTATTATTGTAAATAAACCATTGGGAAAGTTCAAATCTTTCTTTTTTCCTAAGAAGTTTGTTTTTTTCTAAAAGTAATGGTATTTCTAAATTTCAATTACAGGGTGATATCCGTGCAGCATCTTTAAAGAAGGATGTTTTGGTAAGCTCTTCTCCTTCCCCCAGCTCCAGTCTTTCAGACCAAGAGAAAGAAATATGTCAAAGCTTAAGCCAGGGGGAACAAAAAGCAGTTGGTGGCGCTGTGGCTCAGCTGGGCCTTAAGCTGCTTCAGAATCTTCAACATGGATCTGAACAACCTAACATTGTTCTGTCACCACTGAGTATTTCACTGGCCCTTGCACAGTTAGCTTTGGGTATGTGCACTAAATAAAAAGAGACATTTTCAGAGATGTGTCAATTTTTTTGTGCTTTAATTTAATTCTTTTATACAGGGGCCAAAAATGAGACAGAAGAACATCTACTTGGTGCATTACATGCCAACTTTATACCAGGATATTATAAAACATTAAGCTGTCTCCAAGAGCAGCTAATTGTTAAGGCCATAAAGGTGGCTTCTCGCATCTACCTCAAACCAGGTAAATATATTAATAGAGAAAATTAAAATGAAATTTGTATATTATATAGTTAATGGCAAAATATAGCAAGTTGTATTCATTCCGTTTGTCTGTACACAGGTTTTGTCTTAAAAAAAGATTTTGTAACTAGATCCCTTCACCTGTTTAAATCAGCACCCACACCATTACATTCTGTGGAAGAAGTTAATCAGTGGGTGGAGGAGGCTACCAACAACCACATACACAATTTTTTGTCCACTCTTCCACCCAGCGTGGCTCTAATGCTAATCAATGCGGTGTATTTTAAAGGTAAAAACATATCTTACCTTAAACTTTTTTTTTACTTTTTTTTTAACACGGTGTGTTTTTAATGATAAGTATTTAATTGTCTATATTTTTAAAAATCATATTATCATTTTTAGAATATTTGCTATAAGCCTTTGTTAATGAACATCTATGTACATTAACAAAAGTAATATAATTTTAAAAAATGTAGACAATTAAATACTTCTTATTCTGTCTTGATTCTTTATGTTTAGACATTCTTACTTACTTAGACAGTCTCTTTCAAAGAGGGAATTAATGACAATATTTTATGCCTGTGAAGTAAGCTCACTGTATAAACTTTAAAAAACATTTATGAGCACCTATATAGTAATTTTTTAGCACTTGTTAAATACAAATGTTATAAGGCTTTATGTCACTGGTCTCTACAGTACAATAATTTAATGAACAGTTAAATTATATAATTTATAATGCATTATGTCATTTCATGTTATAAAGCCTTATGGCATGTTATATTTTAACACGTTATGGGTATGGCTATGTACATTTGTGGACATTAAGTCTTGTCACATTAAGTATTATAAAGCATGATGAATACTTCATACAGCTTTATAAACGTATTGATGCATTAAAAATAATGGATTTATGTAAAGTGTTACTACATTTTTAGATTGTTTTGGATGTTCTTTTTTAAAAAAAAAAAACATATGACAAGAGTGTAATTGAAATCCTTTTGATTATTATCAGTCAATTTATTATTAGTTTTATTTATTTATTCACTCTGGACTCTAGTACTTATGGGGCAAAATGTCGGTGACCACCTAGAACAGAAAGGCAGTTAATTAAAGTGCAAACATAATAGACATGCATTATTTTATAGTCCTTCCTCATCATGACTAAATGTGCCTCTCCGTGACCAAGTAGGATTTTCAATCGCAAAAATAAATGGGGGATTTCAAAATCGACATTATTCTGTGCATCCCACAGCATTCTTTAAATTGTTCCATAAATTTATAGATGTGATACTAATATTGCTACATACAGGTTAATGCTACAGCACATCTGATAGATAATGAAAGGCTGCAGCAATGTAAACCAGACCAAATAGTAGCCATATCACTTTGTGGTTTCTTCAAATATATTTTAAAACAAAAAATAGTAGTAGCTCAGAATTGAGGGTGTTGAGCTATCATTCTGAAAGTTGTGGGTTCAAATCCCAGATCCACACAAAATTTACCAATGTGGTACCTCGTGCAAGGCCCTTAACCCTCATTACTCCTGCCCTGCTGTATTGCGAACCCTATGTTCTGACCCCAAGTTGTTGGTCACTTTGGCTCAATGACCGAATGTAATTGCAAAGTTTGCAAAATTCAAGCCAGCGAGTTTTTACTGTAAGGCAAAAACCTTTCCCACAGCATAACCATAACCCAAATGATTTTAATTGTTCCACTGATGAATAATATTAATGTTAATGCATTAACCCTAGAGACTTAAGTTTCTTAAGTTTGGATTTACTCTTGTAGGAAGACTTGACTCTGTCCTTATGTATAAAAACAAAGCTTGAGGGGTTTGATGTGGAAAATTTTTAGACAACATATCTCCTACACAGAGCATGGATTGTAACCTGTAAGCTGGGGCTGCACTTTTGGTTGAAGGGTTAAAACACATTATTAAGAATATTTTTAATATAGATGCAAAAGGGGGCAACTTCGTTGATTTGCCTATATTTTAAACAGTGTCTGCATCTTCTGATATCTCCACATATTACTTTGCTTTATTGACTAAGTGTTACTCAATAACTAATCTATACATTATAATTTTTTTAACCTTTATTTTCGGGTTATTTTACCGTTTTATCTCAAAACTAACATTTCATTAAAAAGCTCTGTAACACTTTCAATGAATCCGGTATTCAAAATGCATTATAAATGCATTAATAAAGCTTTATTCATAAGGCTTTATAAAATTTTCCATAAGCCTTTGTTTATGTACTGTGATGTTTATAATTATAGGCATAAATTGTAATAACAATTATACATAAGGCTTTATAACGCAAAGTGACAATGCATTATAATGTGAATTTATTTAAACGTTTAATTCTTTGGATGTTTAGACATTCTTACTTAAATCAAGATGACAACATTTTACTTAAAGTCTGTAAAGAGAACTTATAAGCTTTTATAAACAACAATAAAGTTATTTTCAGGAAAAGCACTCATTTAACACAAATGTTATAAAGGCTTTTTGTATCTGTTATCTATAATAAGTTAATAAACAGTTAAATATTTAATTTGTAACGCATTATGTCACTTTATGTTACAAAGCCTTATGCCATGTTCTTATAACACTTTGTACTATGTACATCCATTGACATTAACAAAGGCTTAGCACAAGTATTAGAAAGCATTATGAATATGTTATAATGCTTTATAAATACACTTTATTTATGTTAAGTGTTACCCAAAGCTCTTATTACTTTCTCTTCAGGAAAGTGGAAGTCTCGATTTGATGAACGTTTTACTACCAAGGATCTTTTCTACACTGGCAAACAGACCTCTGTAAAAGTAGACATGATGACAGGATCTAAATACCCTCTCAGTGTATTTGTGGATGAAACGGAAGGCATACAGGTACTCTTAACTTGAGATTGTGCCATGTAACTTTATTATATAAGACAAATGGAAATTAACTGATAAAGATTTACTTCACTGTATATTGATTTATTGGTCTTCTGCCTGGTCAATATGACCTCATCTGCTGTTTAGGTTGCACGCTTTCCGTTCCAGGGGAATACAAGTCTTTTGATAGTTATGCCATTAACCTCACATAATTTGTCAAAAGTGGCTGCCAACCTGAATATCTCAGATCTGTATACTCATCTACCTAATGAAATCCCAATGCTTGTTAAACTACCAAAATTTAAACTTGAATATAAGCAGGATTTACAGCAAGCACTGACAAGTATAGGTGAGTGAACTAAAGCCTTAGGTCCATCTGCTTCACCTATGTATAAAGTTAATAATACATTTTGTCACATATTTTAATCCCTTTTGCCCAGGTCTCGGTTCTCTCTTTTCTGGGCCTAACCTGTCTGGTATTGCTGTAGGTCCATTAATGGTTTCAGGTGTGCAGCATGCTTCTAGCATGGAGCTTAATGAGGAAGGAGCTGAGGCATCAGCTGCTACCTCCATCACACTTGTACGCACTGTACCCAGTTTTGCTGTCAACATGCCATTCATTTTTGCCATTGTGGATGATGTCACACATACACCTCTTTTCCTTGGCATGGTCACAAACCCAAATCCTGGAGCAACAGCTGAGCTTAGTGATGATCCACATATCAGTCTGTCAAATACCAGCATGCCAGGTGATAAGCCACAGAATGATGATCCATACTGGGATAACATGCTCCATGTCTGACAGGACATGATTTTCTGTGCAAAATTAATGAATGGAAAAAATGGCCTAGGAAGATACAAGAGACACAAGGAGAAGTACATTTCACATGCTGAATCTACACATGCAAGTATTATGATAATATCAGCCATAATGGCAAAGGACTTCTAGATTTTCAAACCCTTTTATGACTTTCTACTAATGTTCAGTTTTGTACAATGGGACATTCTATGGACATTTGATTTACAGTAAAATGTTAAAACTTTGCTCGTTTGTTTTGGTTAAGTTTTTTGTGTTGTCTTTTTTTTAAACATGTCAAATAGCATGTTTGAAAACTGTGGTGCTTTATCACCCTTGGTCAAAGTGTACACAGAATTGTAGCTAATAAAATGTAGCGTTTAAAGAATTTGTCAGCTAAGTTGTTATATTTCAAAAGCTTAAAATAAATTAACTGTATTTTGATTGATATTGACAAAGACTAAAACACACAGCATCACACAACACAAGCACATAAAACACTGAACTGTATCTATGTGTTTTTATCTCATTAACTTCCACTTAATGCTATACTAGGGATTAGGGTCGCAGGTTCAGATACACCCAGGACAAGGTGCCAATCCATCGCTGGGGACACACTCACACAAACTCTAGGGCAGCCAATTCACTTTAAAGCCATGTTTTTTTAATTCTGGATGGAAACTGAAGAACCCGGAGAAAACCCATAGAGAGAACAGAGAAACTCCACTCAGAACAGGGTTTGAACTTTAGCAGTGAGAGGAAAACATGCTAACTTGCTTACTACTAAGCCACTGTGCCACGTTTTTTAGAAGAAAAAAATGTATGGGCATGGGAACCCCCCACCCCCAACCCTCGTAGAGGATTGAACAGACTTTTCATAATACTAATAATATATTAATATTTTACTCAGACATGGTTAAGCCTTCAAAATTTTTAAAAACTGGGTAACACTGGTGTTTACTTCTAAAGAGAAACACTACATTCCTTTCTAACAATTGTGAAATGAAAATAGCATTAAATTTAAAAAATGTGGAGGTAAAAAAAATTAAACTTAAATTTTTTTTTTACAAAAGCTGTATGTAAATGCATAATATACTGTTGAAAGGAAGTAAAAACAGCTAACAGGAAAAAACTTTCAATTAAAACTTAAAAATACAAATCCATCAAGCATAATACTGTTGGATAAATGTAGTACCCAGACACAATAAGGAAAAGCATTACAATTATAAAAGGTAAAAGAGAAACAAACGGGTGGATAAGTTTACAGAATGACTGTTATTACTCTACTGAAACTAAGGAATATACAAACAGTAGTTGGTTTCTGGTCTGCACTTGTCTGTGCTGATCAGTGCAAGTATATTGTTTAAATAGGACAATTCAATTACAGAAGGCCTGAAATGAGCATAAATACATCTACAAACTAACACTGTAATTACAGACAATTACAGATTTAGCTGCTTTTAGTTCAAATGAGGTTTAATAAAAATTACACACTTTGCATAGTGTCATATTAATAAAAATAGTTTTTCACTGATAATATTTTTAGCTATTAAAACAGGAAAATGTTTAAACAAAATTATTTAGTTTCCAAACTCACTTAAATGAAGCTTTTTCATAAATATATGTGACCTTTACAAATATTGGCAACCTGGACCAACAAAGATAGAACTGTTGCTATTATTTATTTGAAATATTAATCTTCAACAGCTATCAACATCAGATCTATGCACTCTGGACTTCTGCTGGTGTCACGCTGAGGGGCTCTTCTTCAGGTGACTGGGTGAGTCTTGTGCTGGGGGTGATGTCAGGGTCCTCAAAGCATGCGTAGAATTTGCTGAGGGCCTTAGGCAGAGTGGGGTCTTTGGGACATTGTGCATCTTTGGGATTGTAGTCCATGATGCACTTAATGCCCAGCCACATGCTCCGTGGATCCCAGGACAAGAAGTGTTCCTGGATTTTTTGAGCATATGCGGCTTTTGCCCTCTTTACCCCTGCAGTCAGCTCTCTTCTAGCCGCTCTGAGGTGCTTTGAGTCGCCGAACCGAAGGCAGCATTCCTGGCTTTCAGAGTGTTTGATGTTGGTATAAACGCGGTCGAGTGTGTTATTTCTCCACGTTGGGATGTTTAATGATGGTAAAACCTCGGCAGCGTATTCGTCAGGTTTACGTGGTTAAAATCGCCCGCCACCACGTAAAACGCCTCCAGATGCTTATTCTGAAGCAAGCTGACGTTGTCGTGCAGCTCCTTCAGTGCGTGGTTAGCATTAGCAACCGGTGTTATGTAAACAGCAATAACGAACACCGGCTTAAACCCGCGACGTAGATAATGCGGACGACATCTCACAGTCACAGTTATGTGCAGGTTTTGATGATACTACAGTTTACTGTTTTTTTTTCTAAACTGCTGGCTTGTGTTGTTATCTAATTTGTAAGTCGCTTTGAATAAAAGCATCTCCTAAATACACTGCTCAAAAAAATAAAAGGGAAAACTTAAACAACACAATGTAATTCCAAGTCATCCACACTTCTGTGAAATCCAGTTAGGGAGCAACACTGATTGTGAATCAATTTCACTTGCTGTTGTGCAAATTAAACAGACAACAGGTAGAAATGAGAGGCACTTACCAAGACAAATGGGAGTGGTAAAGGAGTGGTTCTGCAGGTGGTGACCACAGACCTTTTTTCTGTTCTACTCCTTTTCTGGCTGATGTTTTGGTCACTTTTGCATTGTTAGTTCTCTCACTCCCACTAAAGTAGCATGAGGCGGTGTCTACAACCCACAGAAGTTACTGTCTGTCAGCACAGTGTCCAGGCCATGAGGCAGATACCAGGAGACAGGCCAGTACACCAGAAAACATGAAGAGGGCCGTAGGAGAGAACACCCACCGCCTCATCAGAAGCATGCCCAGGCGCTGTAGGGAGTTCATACAGGCACGTGGAGGCCACACACACACACACACACACACACACACACACACACACACACACACACACACACACACACACA
>JAOUQT010339717.1:0-12931 GCA_025769995.1 Xyliphius kryptos | reverse complement strand
GGTCGCAAACAGGTTATAGGTGGAGTTCAATTGTCCCCAAATACACAGCCAAATGGACCACCGCCAATAGGATGACCTTGTGCTGTATCTCCAGATGGTCGCTCTAGACCCATTTTGCAGTTTTCTGGCAATCTACCACCTGTGTCTATAGAAGGACTTGTTCCAGTTTGGTGTGTAAAATGAACAGAACAGGATCTGGTCCCGGTGTATTTCCACAAGTTCTAGGGTGGTTAACACCATGGCTCTATCTATTTCATATCTAGAGTTTAGGCACAAGTGTAGCAAAGTTATTAAAAATATGGATTAAAGTAGGGAAACTCAAAACTGGCACACAAAAAAAATTCCACAGCAAGCACATTTGCCTCTCAGTGCTGGGATTCCCGGTTCGAATCCCTATTTGGGTGGAGTTTGCATGTTCTCCCCATGTCTGTGTGAGTTTTCTCTGGGTTCTCCAGTTTCCTCCCACATTCCAAAAACATGAAGGTAAATTGAATTCTCTAAAATGCCCTGTATAGTGTGTGTATATGTGTGAGTGAGTGAGTGAGTGAGTAAGTGAGTGAGTGAGTGTGTACCCAGCGATGAATAGGCACCCTGTCCTGGGTGTATCTGCCCAGCGTCTGGGACGATCTCCCATGGATGGGCATGGGGAACCCCCACAGCGTGACCCTCATAAAGGAATAAGCAGAAAATAATGAATGAATTCCACAGCAAACCCCCGCCCCCCTCCCCCCCGCTCAATTATCAAAATGCTTCTACATTGTGAGTGAAGTTGCACCCTGTGACTATAACTGAATTCACTGTCAAAACAAATCAAAAGCCAAACTCCAGATTAAGGTTAACTGAAAAGAAAATTGTCTGAAATAAAGGACTAATGGAGGACTAAATTATTGCTGGATAAATTTTCCAAATTCTAACTCAAATGCCACCTTGTGTTATATTATGAATAAACAAAGTGTGCACAAGTAAAATCTTTCCACCACAAATGTGCACTGTGTAATCACACTCACTTTGAGAACGGGGGCCTTCTCCTCACAGATAAGTACACGGATATCTGGATTGCGGAGGTCTGTGCAGTAGACCTTCCGGTCTCGTCCTCCAGAGTAGACATGTGTAAAAGCATCGTTCACCTGCAGAGCCCACACACCCTCGTCATGGACACGGTACGTGGCTATACACCTTTGCTGCCCCAGGGACCATAGCCGGATGGTGCCGTCTGAACTCCCTGAAAGACACTAAAGCGTAGCAAAAATGGCATTAAAGTTACAACTCCCAGGTTAACACTACACACATTGTTCAGCAATACCAAAGACACAAAAACATTAAAGTATAATCCATGTAATATAGTCAAAAGTCTTTTTTTTAAAGCCAGCTGAAAAATAAGATTCTAATAAACTATTTAGAAGTTTTTATAACCTTCACATAGTTAAAGAATTGCTAGAGAATGTAGCCTACTTTTCTGTGGCCGCACTTCAATAACTCAAATCTATGTTTTAAGGGACTTTAACTTTTTAAGGAAACCATATATTAGGATAGATATTTTAAAAAGAAGATAAATCATGTATGACATGGTGACTGGTCCAGTGTCTAGGATCCGTGTAAATTGTACATGTTGATGACGCCTTTGAAGTTGAAATTTATTGCTAAGTTAAGCTTATTATATAATAAGATTTTCACAGACTCAAAGCAAGAATAATTTATTAACAGCAGCATAATGAAATACCAAAATATCACCAAAACAGATTCATTTGACAGCTTATTCCAAGTCAGTGTTTCTAATATCACCGAGAATCCACAGAAAAACAACATCAGTAAATCTTGCAATTAGAAACGGCGATGCTATTAAAGAGTTAAAAGTGAAATGCAATTGCCAAGAGTGCAGCATTAAATAATACAGTTCCAGGTAAAGTTCATTAACTGACAGAGGTAAATGTAGACGAAGTGATTTTGGCAGTGGCATTGTTGTTGGTGCCAGATGCTCAGATTTAAGAATTTATAACTGCTCTCCTGGGTTTTTACTAATCCAATATTTTTTAAGAACTTCCTATAACTAAATCTAATGAGCCATAGTTTTGTGATTAAAGTAATTAAAAAGTTTAAGATTAATGTTCTGTACACTCTTGGGTTATGTACAAGGCAAGAAATGTTCAGCTAAAAAGGAATTCAGCCAAATGTACATCCTAATGTGTTTTATATTCAAGACTTTAGTCCGGTGACCCTTGAGAGATTTTGTTTTGGTGTATAAGGGTCAGAAGAAAGTGTTTGGACTAGTTAGATCTGTTAACAACTATGAACAGAGGAGTCTCTGAACATGCATATTGAAGCAAGACTCGAGGCAAAGGGACTTACCAGGACTGCACTGAGTTTAAGTATAGTAAACATGTACCTGAGTACCATCTTTGTTAAGCAGCAAGGATTTCACATTGTCAGTGTGTCCCTTCAGCTTCATTAGTTTAGCACAAGTACGTGGATCCCAAACTCTTAAAACCTGAAAAACACAATTAAGAATTTTATGATCAGTAAAACAGTCATATCCATTCATACAAATGTTTTAACAATTTAAAAAAATAAAATAAAATAAAAAAGTCACCCACCTTTTCAGTAGACCCTGACACTATGACTGTACCCATCTGATTCATAGCCAAACTATAGATTGAATCCTTGTTTCCACTAAGAGATGAAGCTGGAAAAAGAAAAATTGTTGAAAATAAAATCTTAATATTTTTATTAAAAATATGTTATTTAGAAAATCTATCAGAATAAATCAAAAAACAAGAAATGTAACTGCAATACATAATTGTTCAAACAAAACAGGCATAGATATTGCAAACGCGTGGCTCCGACACTGCTCCAGGTTTTAAATAAAATGCATTCTTCAAATAAAGAATCTCTGATCATGTGCTAATTTCAGCAGTTAGGTTCCTAAAACCTGTCTCTAAAACATTGCTGATAGACAACACTTACTAGTAACAGTGTTATTGGAGGCGGTCAAAGCTGTTAATGTGTTCACATCCCACAAAAAGATCTGCCTGTCCAGTCCCGCCGATGCCACCAATTCCTTATCTTTAGCATATGCTAAAGCTTTAACATAATCCTATAATTTAAAAAGAAAAAAAAAATGCACACATTAAACAGTATTTGGATACTTTTCTTATTGGGGTCTGTCATAAGGACTATTTTAGATATTTCAGAAATGTAAAAATACATTAAACAGCAACAACCACCTCATTGTTTCTAATAGCACATAGTATACATATGCACTTCAAAATTATATTACAGACTTTAGTTCATCTTCATACTTTATTAGCTTGCTTTTGATTTTCAGTGCCCCCACAGGACCGTTACTATGCAGATTTAATTTGCAGAGACACTGATGTAGTGGTGGCAGACACAATGCTGCACCAAAGCCTTAGCGTTGGAATAAACTGTTCGACCAAAGAATATACAATGGCATCTTTTGCAGCATCCTGCAAATCACTGACATTAACTGTACAGCAACATAATTTACAGTCTCCAACATCACTTCTTTAATGTGTATGAATAAGGAAATGGGTATAACAGGGTGGATAGTGAATGGTTACCGTGTTTACAAAAATCGAAATACAGTGCAGTTATCACAGTACCATGGCAGTGTCACTGTAATGCTGGGGATATGATTTACCACCAAATTAGCCCCCCTTTGAGCTGAAAGAGTCCTGAATATTGAATAATGGAATATAAAGATCTTAAAAACTTTATGCTAAAATTAGCTGGTAATAAAACTGACAATGGTGATAGATATATATGGATTTGTTATGTCGTGGCTAATTTGCATATGTTTCCAAACAGTGGCAGTGATTTGCAGGATGTCATTTACCGTTGAAGCATAACTGCATCTACCCAAAATTTTATTTTTAAATATAAAAAAACAAAACTCATTTTGTCCTGAAATAAAACCAAAACATGGAGTGAACACAGTGCACATATCCAGTGCCTTATAGACATCCGAGCTCAGGAAACAGAACTCGATAAAATCGATAGTTACTGTATATACTTTCGCCTTGCATAATAGAATTTCAGATTGCTTTTTTTTTTTTTAATGACAACAGATTTCCGGAGCGCTCCTGAGCTCATAGCAGCATAATTACTTAGGCAATGTCATCTGATGGCTTGCATATTAGGCATTCACTGTGGTTTCAGTACTTGCCTTACACAGCCTATTTTTTCCTGATTCCCTGATGTTTTAACACTATTATGATCAGTAGATGATAAAAACATACAGCATATGCAGTCTTGCATTAAGAACTTATTTTTTTCATTCCTGGGAGTAATTTCTGTTGCAAAGTGGTTGTAACCCACATTTGCTTTCAAAAGACTAGGCTCTTAATGGATGCACCCTTTATAACCATCCTTTAGTAATTACCAATATTAAAAATATTTCAATAAAGTTCTCACCCTAATTTTGAACTTTACTAACTTCTTGGAGCATTGTTTTGGTATTAAACACTAAATTTGTTTATAGTATCAAGATAACATCAAAATGCTCAATGAAGCCATTGGCAGTTGTAACATCGCTATCCTGTCAATGAAATAAAAGTTAAGGAAAATCAACAAGTCAAGTATTCTTGTTTTAATTGTAGATCACAAAATGTTGTTTAAAAGATTAGCAACAGTGTACACAATTATAATTATCTTTATTAGGCACATTACCATAATAGTTAGTAGCTTCTCTCTCCATTACAAAACAGACACAGAACAGACTTGCTTTGTGAACTTGCTTTTTGACATTGTTCTTAATCATCATACTTGAAATTGCTAGGCTGATGGATAATTGCGAAGGGATACATAAGGTCAGCAATAAAACTCGAAAAATGCTGTTGCACCGAGCCAGTGACTGGTATTAACAGACCCAACATGTGCTTGGAAAACATTCCCTACTACATTCTACCACCTCATCAGTCAGAACTGTAGATACAAGAAAGGTTGGGTCTTTGGATTCAAGCTGCAGATGCCAATTTCCGATCTGACCATCTGTGTCCCTCAAAAGACATTGAGATAGTTTTTTTTTTGGTGGGGGGGATAGGTGATTAGCTCACTCAAGCTAGCTTCTCTGTTTGAAAGAAGCAGAACCCAGAAGAAGTGATATATATATATACATAAAAAGTTGTAATAATTACCTTATGTGTTCGCAATGTGGACATGCAAAATCCTTTGTGGGCATTCCAGACTTTTACTGTGGTGTCTGATGAAGCTGATATTACTGTTGATACAAAAAAAAAAAAGAAATGAGACAGTCCTTCCATATAATCCATTGATGAAAACTTCATTTTGTCAGCAGCAGCTCTTGTTATAGTTAATATTTAAATTTCACATTTTAAAGTTAGTTCCTCGGTCTTTGTTATAAGTAGCAATTGTGAGAACTTTTTAATTAGGATAGTCTATATGATTTCTCACAATTTCTCCATGAAAATGTATATTAAAACTAATACATGAATACAATGCCATGCACTCAAAAGATTGATGGGATACCAAGTTACACTCACATGTTTTTCCATTACAGCAAAGGACAATGTCATTAACCCAGTCTGTGTGATGTTCCATTGATGCTATGTATGGGTCTTGCTGCAAACCACAAACACTAACAATGTCAGGACGTAACACTTGGGTTAATTTACACATATAAGCCTACGTATAATACTAATTGAAATTAACTACATATAGGCCAATCATTTACAAAAATCTAAAGTTCAACAAATTCTTTCCATTTTAAATTAAAATGAACCTTATTTAATGGCATAAATTATCACATTTGACAATGAGTCCATGACCTTCTGGTTAAACAACTGACTGATACCTTGTGCTGGTTGACACTCCAAATCCTAATGATGGAGTCTCGCCCGGCTGTAAAGAGTCGGTTAAGAACTGGGTCCAGCTGCAAAGCATTAACTCCATTACGGTTATACTTCTCCACCTCATCTCTGATTACATAAGATACCTGAACCAAAAAAGAAAATACATCGTTAAGAATTTTATTGTCCCCAAATGTAGGCTTTTATTTTACACAGTAAGAGTAGTTCAGTATTTTGCCCTAAGGCCAGTCACAAAATATGGTCTGTCAGCATCCAGTGCAGCAGACCAATAACACAGCATCAAAAACCTACCAGGAAAAGTATCCTATTTCATTAGTTTCTTCATTTATGAAATTATGCATGTTTGAATTTTAAATTCAAAGTTAATTTATTTATATAGTGCATTTTACAATGCAGTGTCCTAAAGCAGCTTTATAGCCTTTTAAGTCAAACAAACTTGCTGCAGCTCTCGCTGGAGGTGGACGCTTTTCTCACCTTTCCTTTCATCCTTATCCTTCTGGCTCTGTGGCTCGTCTTACTGAATGGGTTTTTCTAGCACAGTATCTCGAAACAAGAATGAAACTAATTAATTGGTCTCTCAATGCTACCGATACGATCTTCTTGACGTGAAGATGAGGTTCATGGGAACCAGCATGTCCAGATGGAACATTTGCAGCTGGATATACGATGGGCGCGTGAGGGAAGTGGAGTGTCGTATGTCTGTCGCCCCTTTCCAGTGAGGACATCATAGATGTTTATCTATTTGGATTAATGATCACATGCACTCTGCTGATTGGATAAAGCTGGTGTATCGGGAAAAAGTTGGGTCAATTGTCAAAACTACTCCAGAAACTGTCCAGCATGATTGGTTAGGCAGAGTCGTGGGTTCTCAAGACCGTGGCATTGACTCGCAATATGGAATCGATCTTGACCAGACTTGTGGCTCTATGCTCAAGATTGGACGAATTGGAGATCAAAAATCAGGGAATAGAAACTGAAAATGGAAGCTGAACTCACTCGAGGTTGTTTCACTCGAGGTTATCTGCTATTCGGCACCCGATCAGCCCGGCTGGCCTTAGTGAGCTGCTGGTGAAGAAAAAGTTCTCCAAAGGGAATGCTGTTATAAAAACCCAGCTGCCCGTTTCTGAACCAAAGACTCTACCTAACATTGGACACGCCTCCGTCGGCTTTATTCCATACGTGTATTCACATGCTAGAGCCCCTTTCTTGTGTTGTGTGTGTGCTTGTGCTAAAAGATGTGTTTTTTCCCACATGCCCGGACTGTGCAGCTAGTAGAGTATGGGGTGGGACTTTTTTTATTACCTCCCATCTTACCCATCTTTACCTATGCCTCTTACATCTTTTATTCCTACTAAGAAGTTGGTGGCGTAAAAATGGTCGAAGCTCCCCGCACTTTTTCCATCTAAGGAGAGAAACGATATTTCGATTCTCCTAATGTCGTAAGATGTACTGTGGAACTGACAATAAAGTACGCTTGTATCCTTGTATCCAGTGTTTTAAGCCCAAATGGAAGCCCTGGCCTAGATTTGTTGCTTTTTAAGATCATACACTAATAGGACAAAAGTATTGAGACATTTTTTAGTCAGTAAATTCAGAAGTGATATTTAGTCCCATTGAAAGTCATTGCTTTTCAACCATGCTTTAACAGAAATAATTTAAAAAATATATAAACTCATTAAACAGGCCTGGACAGAAATGATGGCCTCAATCCCATAGAAAATCTAAGAATAGAGCTGAAGCTTCCCGTTTCCAAATGCATGTCTAAAGACCTCAAAAATTTGGAGATGATCTGTAAAGAGGAGTGAGCAAAAATTACCGCTGACATGTGCGCAAAGCTTACAAAAAAAACGACAAGGAACATCTGCTGCACTTGCCAACAAAGGTTTTGCCACCAAGTATTGAATGATGTTTCACTAGAGGGTCAAATACTTATTTCTTTCAAATTCATTTACCACCATTATTTTTTATTTGTCATTTCACATAATTTTCAAGCTGCCTGGGGACCACTCAAACGTCACAAAGTTGTTTGGAACATTCCAATATACTCTGGAGTGTGGAGGATGTATAAAACCTAGAAAATAGAATTTATTGTACTTCTGATGAACCGCTAAATATAGCAGCCTACCTAAAAGTCAAGCTTTTTTTTTTTTGTCGTGAGTGTTTTTTTTTTTTGCTGTCTGCTGTTAAATAGAATTTTCGGATGTTCCAATACGTTTGAATAGCTAACCTGTCTCCATGGAGACTATGAATTAATTCTAATTATGACTTAAAGACTAATTTACATAGACAGCCTAAAAAAGTACAGTTAGAGATAGTCGTTATTAAACCCCCCCAAAAAATATAAGTGCACCAAATGTAATCAGACTTTTTTTTTTAATAAATGAAGAATTAATTAGAAGCAGCCTTTAATTTGATAATTATTGAAGAGCACACTGGTGATTTTTTTTGCTACAACACATATTGGGGTTGACTGGAAAACCAAGACTAGTTTGTGAAAGTAGGTTTTACTTTCTTTTTTTGCTAGTTATCAAGAGTGTCCATAGCTTATGGGTCCAATTTGCAAAGTTGTTTGGGGTCCGGGAATGTGGACAAAAAGGTATCTATGAAAAATTTCTGCGTAGAAGTTAGAGACCTAAGCGTGTTTTGTCACACGAATCAGTGTGAACAGGGTATGGTACCTCAGTGGTTAGGGTGTTGGGCCAGCAATCTAAGGGATATGGGTTCAAATCCCAGGTCCACTGAAGTTACCAATGTGGGTCTTTAAGCAAGGCTTTTAACCTTCATTGCTCCAGGGATTCTGTATGTAGCCCTGTGTTCTGACCTCAACTATGAAATGGGATACATGTAAGTCGTTTTGGATAAAAGCATCTGCTAAAAGACCAAATATAAATGTAAACTTTGTTATGAATATGCACACCAGCTGCACCTACCCTCCAAACATGGTGCCTGCAGGACTTACAAGTTTTCAGCGATAATAACAATAATAATGGTGGCACGGTGGCTTAGTGGTTAGTACATTTGCCTCTTAGCACTCGAGATTACCGGTTCGAATCCCATTCTGGGTGGAGATTCCATGTTCTCCCCGTGTTTCGTTTTTGTAACATGCTACATGTTATGAAAATGACAATAAAGCCTCCTTGAATCTGTGTGGGTTTCCTCTGGGTTCTCCGGTTTCGTCCCACATTCCAAAAACATGGATTCAAGATAAATTGAATGCTCTAACTTGCCCTGTAGAGTGTGTGTGTGTGGCTGTGAGTGTGTGTGCCCAGCGATAGATTGGCGCCCTGTGCTGGGTGTATCTGCCCAGCGTCCGAAACGTTCGCCCCTGGATGGGCTGGGGAACCCCACCGTGACCCACATAAAGGAATAAGTGGAAGATAACGAATGAATAATAATAATAATAATCAGAGAGAATTCTGAGCGAAAAACGAACCCATTAAAACACCGCCGAAATGTTAAGTAGGTGGGGGCGTGTGCGCTTGGATTAGAAGAGGTAAACATAAAAACTCATCTTCATATTTTACTTTTCTACTTACAAATAAAATCTTAAAGTAAATAAATTTACAACTCCGTAAACAGCAAGCATTAAAATGAACACAAACACACTCCTGTGAGGAAGGAATAGACACCGTTTCAACTGACGAGGTGAACTCACACCCAAATTGCGTCATTTAGCGAACGAAGTGCACTTGTAAAGGTCACAAATGCCGTAAGTTAATTACATACGTAGTGCACACGGAAAGGGAACAAACAATTATTTGGAACACATACTACCACGACGCAAGAGCTGGTCACCACACAGTTTTCCTAAGTATGGCAACTATTCATTCACGTGACCAGATAAGCGTACGTCCAAACCAAGGATTAAACTAGCCGTCGCGCGGGGACAGCTTGTGCACATGTTAAACACCGACATGCGCGTGGAAATGTACCTGTACTTTTCTCCGCCCGGCAGCATTCTGCCTGTGATGGGTCGCCATCTTACATGTTGACAACGTTACGTCACATCCGCAACACCGGAAAAGCGCGCGGAAGTCATGAAGCCGCGCCCACTGACTGTAGTGCCCAAAATTCCCCAAAACCCAAATAAATAAAACACAGCACACGAGTCTGTGAAGAAAATACATCATAATGCACATGTCACCATTTTAACAGTGAGTTAATTTTTTTTGTTAATTTAAAATGAGCAAGGGTAATCCTAGTAGGTTGTAAAGTGTAGACAATCAACAAGCTTTCTTAGCCAGTTTATTTATAACGAGCATTTCTACAAGCATGTTTTATTGAAATCACTCACTGATTTGCTTATTTGTCAAGATATTTTTTCTGGAAGCAAAGCAAAGCTGCTGGATTGTTCAGAGGTCCTTGTTGCAGTTGATGTCCAACTCGTAGCATGCATTGCCTTACGGCATTAGTTTCACGTTGCTGTTTTAGCTGCTCTTAGACATTTCCATTGTACTGCATCTTTAAGCTTCAACATGAAGTGCTATTTTAGCTGCAATCTCTTCAACCGTTAGTGGATGCTTCCATTTAGGAGACATGATACCGTGGCTGCATAGGGGCTGCTGTTAAATATCAGGCACAATTAAGGCATCATCCACTTCCCTCTACCGACGCGTCAATCGCCATTAAGATAACAGACGCCAACCGACCGCATCATTCCTTCCTCTCTACCCACTCGCCAGTTGCTATATGGCAAGTGCCCTGCATCAATTCCTCTACCTGTGCACCGCTATTCACCAAGTGCCTTGCGTTATCCACTCCACTCTAACTCAGTGCCCATCACTATATGCCAAGCTCCCCGCATCATCCCCTCCACTCTACCTGTGCACCTATCACTATACGCCAAGTTGCCCGCATCATCCCCTCCACTCTACCTGTGCACCCATCACTATACGCCAAGTTGCCCTCATCATCCCCTCCACTCTACCTGCGCACCCATCACTATATGCCAAGCTCCCCGCATCATCCCCTCCACTCTACCTGCGCACCCATCACTATACGCCAAGCTCCCCGCATCATCCCCTCCACTCTACCTGCGCACCCATCACTATATGCATTTTTTTATTATAATTTTCTTTTACCAAGTCTTGCTGAAGTTGTTTAACAGGCCAGCATTACTGTTGATATTCCCCTTTATGATGTGTGTGTGTGTGTTTCTGCTCTGAATTCTCTAAAACACACTGCTTAACTTAATAATAATAAAACTCTATGTATTACACTTGTTTCATGCCAGTCTTTAAACCTTTCGCTGTATACCCTTCAAAAAATACATTGCTGTCAGTACTTACAACTTGCAGCACCTATTTGACCTTAGTATTTTCTCCAACACAATATTTTATTTTGTCTAGTTGTGCAAGTTTGTCAGTGCCTTGTTTTGTTCTGGGACTTAATTAGGATCCCCTTTGCTCTCTAAATAACAGAAACCTTCTATTCTACTGAGATTCTGTTGTAAAGGTTTTGTAAATGTTCTGCACTTTCACATTTATGCCAGTGTAAATCTCTGTTCAAAAGATAAAAACAAATGACATTTAAAACCATGTCTACAAATAGATCTAATAACTGTCTTGTGTATCAACTGAAACAAATGCAAGATAAAAAGCATGGCTATTCTACTCTATTTACATATAAAGATAATGAAAGTTCAGTTTCCCATTTCCATCATTTAGTAAAACAGCAGAAAACAACAATCTATGATTCATTGTGCACAGTGACTTAATGGTTAGCACTTAGTGCTGGGGATCCAGGTTAGAATTCCAATCTGAGTGGAGTTTCTATGTTCTCCATGTGTCTCTGTGGATTTCCTCCATCTTCTGGATTCAAGGCAAGTTGGCTGCTCTCAATAGTATGAGTCTGTGTGAGTGAATGTGTGCCCAGCGATGGATTAGCACCTGTCCTGGGTGTATTTGCCCAGCGCGTGAAACGTTCCCCCCGCGACCTCAGTAGAGAATTAAGATTGCATTTATTCATTTAGCAGACGCTTTTATCCAAAGCGATTTACAAATGAGGGATTCATTTGTAATCTGTGATTCATCAATTCTTTATTCAACTGACACTCATTCAATAAACAAAATGATGGTGAATTCACCTCATCCATTTCTTATTTCACTCACTTTTTTGAGGTCACACTAAAGACCATCCCAGCTGTCATAAAGAAAAAGACAAAAATCTATTATAGACAGGTCATCAGGCTATCATATGGCAGATACACAAACACATTCACACTTAGTTTAATATATCAAATTCAGCCTTATTATTAGCACCTTGGGGAAAATGTGGCACATTCCAAAAATGCTGAATCATTTTTGTATACATGATCACAGAAAATCACTTTTTCTAATGGCCCTTTTTTAATTGTTTCAGAACAAAGGATAGTAATGTGTAAGCAGAACACTCGAACAAGCCTACTATTGTTTAACAATCGGCTAATGCTATCGTTTTATTGTTCTCTTCACCATGACAGATTTGGTAAGTAATACACACACACACACACACACACACACACATACACACACACACACGTGTGTGTGTGTGTGTGTGTGGAACGAGAAAACAACACCCTGAAGAGGCCAACAGTCTGACCAATCACATCAAACAATCAAACATTGATGTATTTTTTCATTTCAAGATACCCTGTGGTGTTTTATTCATTTTCCCCTTGCTGTATATTTACAGTACTATAGCATAACAAATATTGTCTTTTAAAGATTTGTAAAATCAAAATGACATTACACTTCTTCTCTAAAGCTAAAATTTAGAAGGAGTAGAAAAATAATGAATGCCTGATAAATGCATTTTAAAATGCAAATAAATAAAAAAGTCAGGGATTGATTATTTCTTCATTACCATATCGTGATGACAAAAACGGTGGCTGTTCCTGTTCAAAATATAATGTAAAAATGTTAATAAAGGCCGACAAACCTCTAGCAAATCTATTCAGCAAATCATTGCGTATAAAGAGCACCAGTGAAGCTTCACCAGGGGGAGCTGCAGTCTGCAGTGTGTGTGCTTGTGTGCTTGTGCTGGTGTGCGTGTGCGTGTGTGTGTGTGTGTGTGTGTGTGTGTGTGTGTGTGTGTGTGTGTGTGTG
>JAOUQT010339700.1:0-12932 GCA_025769995.1 Xyliphius kryptos | reverse complement strand
GCAATGAGGGTTAAGGGCCTGGCTCAAGGACCCACATTGGTAACTTCAGTGGACCTGGGATTTGAACCCACAACCTTCAGATTGATAGCCCTAACCATTGAGTTACCACTCTCTCATGTATAGCTTCACTGTTGTTGTATTTAGGTTGAATCTCACATGGACTGATTCAAAACTGTAATTTATAAAATATCCACTATACAGATTGTTCATTATCTGATTTGAGTTTGACATTAAATGTTGAAAACAAAAGGGTTGGTAGAAAGTCTCGTGCCACATATTTCAAAGTCCATTACGCAGTCTGGACTGTATGTGCAGGCAAGTAAGTTTATTGGTCTGTTATGGTGTTAAGATCTCATTAAGCCAATTCTCCTATGTTTAACCTTCATATTAGATGGACACATCTTATTTCTTACAAGGCTGTGTATGTTTGGGGGTGGTGTAGTTGTAGCTCATGTGAGCCACAGACAGGTTGTCTGTGGGATCATAAATCACACAAAGCTGCAGTCAGATGCAATCATAGCTTATGGAGGTTCACAGGCATACAAACAAGCTTCCTATGCCATCATGGATTAATGAGAGAATGTGCTAGTAGAGAGTATGCTAGTTTTTAATTAAAACAGGTTGCTTGTAGAAGACTGTTTTAGAATTGTCCTAATTTACATGCTATTTAGGAAAAAAACTCACTTTTACCATTAACATGTTTTAATTGTAGTCTTAGTTGCACAAATGCCTCTGGTTGCATTTGTTTAAAAAGGCTTAAAAAAAATTTAATCTGAAAATCTTTAGACTTTGGAATATGTGTATTTTATGGGTGCAGGGGTTGTTGTCAAAAACATGTTTGTTCATCACACTTTACTGTAATGTTGGATGAAACATGCAATGTATTTAATGTACATAGAGTGTATCATGTAGCAGATCTTAATCTACAGCAACTTGCAGCTTGATTAAATAGGTTAAATTGTCAAGTAGGTTCAGTATTATTTCTCTACCAATCACTCTAATCAATGCCCATGTCAGAGAGAAAAATTCAAAGGAAAATATGTACATTGATTTGGATTTAATTACTTGTTAAATCATTGAGAAAGAATAAGAATAATTTGCAGATTTAGCAAAAATATAGCTATAGAAATTAACAGAGTTTGTTATATAATTTGATCCTTTAGTGGGACACATGCACTACCACTCAAAAGTTTAGGATCACTTGCTAATTTTTCTCTTTTTGAAGGAAAAACACGATGTCATGCAATTCACTAACAATATTGTCCATTTCACAAATAATTTAAGTGTATCAGATGATTTTTAAAGAACAAAAATATTTGTGTTAAAGCCTATTTTTGTATAGAGGCTTATTTTGCTCACAGTCCTATTATCAGCAATTTTCAGTCCTCAGCCTAAATGTTCTGGTATGGCCACCAAATCAAGTTAAGGATGTTATTGGGCTAATTGGTTGTTAGGAAACCCTTGCTCAACTGTGCACAGCACAGCTGAAAAAAGTTATACTAATAGTGAGCACGGGACGGCACGGTGGCTTAGTGGTTAGCACCTTCGCCTCTCAGCGCTGGGGTTTCCCGTTTTGAATCCCGATCTGGGTGGAGTTTACATGTTCTCCCCGTTTCCACGAGGGTTTCCTCCAGTTCTCAACAACTGTGCAAGAAGATAAATATCTTAGAGTGTGCAGTTTGAGAGAAAAGACGCCTTACAGGCTGTCAACTGACAGCTGCACTGAATGGAACCCGTCAAACACCAGTTTCAGCAACAACGTTAAGAGGCGACCTGAACCTGTAAGCAGAATAACCAAGAAAAGCCGTACCTCACACAGGTATAAAAAGAAAAGACTGTGATTGGCTAAAAAGAAAAGACATTAGACACTGGAACATTGGAAGAAGGTGTTGTGGACAAATGAGTCCAGGTTTGTGGTCTTTGAATCAATCAGAAGAACATTTGTAAGGCGCTGGAACAATAAAAAGATGCATGGCCATTGCTTAATGCCATCTGTCAAGCTTGATGGAGGCAGCGTGATGATCTAGGGATGCTTTGAAGGTGGTAAAAAAGCAGACTTATACAGAGTGGGAGGGATATTAAAAAAGAAGGCTACCCCAAAATTTTGCAATGCCATGCCATACCCTGCTTGATTGGGGCCAATTTCATCCTACGACAGGATAATGACCATAAACGCACCTCCAAATTGTTTTGGCAATATTTAAGAAATAAGGAGTCAGCTGGAAATCTGACTGTAATGGAGTGGCCAGCACAGTCTCCAGATGTGAACCCTATTGAGCTGTTGTGGGAGCAGTTTGACCGTATGGTACAGAGGAAGACTGCATCAAGCCAATCCATGTTGTGGTAGATGCTAGAGGAAGCATGGGGGAAATCATATCAGATTACCTCGAAAAGTTGACAGCTAGAATACCTGGAGTCTACCAGGCTGTAATTGCTGCAAAATGAATTGCTGCTGACTGTGTTTGAAGTACACTGTCATCATTTTCATTAAAAATCTAAATTTTGACAATGTCTGCATCTTTAATTAGTGTAGCTAAAAAAATTATAGATAACCACTACAAATTGTGAGTTTATGAAGGGAGAGGAGTTACATCTGGCCTATTTACTCAAAGACATATTAAAGATAAACATTTTTAGTTAAAATGTTTGTTAGATAAAAAAAATAATAAAAACATCAATTTAGTTCATATTGAGATGAAATGCATGAGAAGACATGTAATACCATAGGATAAAATCGTATGTCTAGGTAAATGGCTTGTTTTGCCACTGATTAAAATGTTACAATCACTATACTAGGCTGTAACTACAGTTTCAGACACAACAGCTTATTAAGTGGATGTTAGTCATTTACTGTTGGTGCCATTTTTTAGGCCATGCAGAAATTAAGACTAATTATTATGCCAGGATAAAGCTGAAAATTCATGAAGGGATTTGGAACTCTATTAGATTTTTTTGTTTAGTTTTATTAAATAAAACAAATATTAATAAGTGTATGAATGAGGACAAATGACATCACCACATCGGGTACATTAATTACTATCAGTAAACAACACTGTTAGCTTTGTCGCCTTTTTTCCCCCAGCGCCTCCGACTACCGTCACACCCATACAGTTTTAACATGAATGAATGCTCCATGAAATAACATTATTTTGCTGTTTCTGTTTCCTTTTGTATTTTAACTTAAAAGTATTCATTTTGATTGATTTTGGCCCTAGGAAAAATTTGGATCCAAAATAATAGAAATCGTGGCATACTATAAATCTACATATTTATTCTTTCATTAATTATATAAACCATTTTTTTTATACATTTAGTATACTATTTACTAAATGTTAAATGGATAACCATGACAACATTATGGTATGCTTACTTTGTCATTGCTTCTGTATGTATGCAGTATGGAGGAAGTGTGTGACGTGTTGAAGAAAGCAGGTTTCTCTCATGTAAATTCCATCAGACAGCTGCACCAAAAAGCTTTTTGCGTGGACCCGCACTGCCACAATTTGTTAGTGTTTCCAGCATGTGTGAAGCAAGAACTACATCACATCAACCTGCTAAAAGACTACAGACTGGTTATGCAGGTGTGCCCACACATGCAAACACACACACACACACACACACACACACACACACATACACACACACATACACATACACACTGTCATCGAAAATGAGCGATTTAAATTGTTGTAGTACCTAGGGTTGCCACCTTTCAAAAATGAAAATTAAGAATGCCCACCACAGCTCCTCTGGGAGATGACCACCTTGAGCCTGACTACTATGGTGTGGGGAGTCCGCAGAAGTGTGTGTGTGCCATGTTAGTAAACAGCTGATAAAGAAAGCAAATTGTCCTACTTAAATTCCATCATTTTCACATTTTATAAGTGCAGTTAATTTATTCATTAATGAAAATTGTTTTTTGTGAAGTGTGCAACAATGAACTTAAATTAAAAACTTTATGTAAATCTATGGGCGGCACAGTGGCACAGTGGTAACGCATCTGGGGATTCGTGGTTCAAATACCGATCTGGTTTGAGTTTCCATGTTCTTGCAATTGTCCTCGTGGGATCCCTACGGGTTCTCCGGTTTCCTCCCACAGTCCAAAAAATAGATTCAGGGTTAATTGAATGCTTTTGCCAATTTTTAGTTTGTTTGTGTGTGTAGCTGTGTGAGTAATTGTGTGCCCAGCGATAGATTGGCGCCTGTCCCTGCCCAGTGCCCGAAACGTTCTCCTCTGGTAGAGCATGGGCAACCCCACCGTGACCCTAGTAGAGGATTAAGTGGAAAAGAATGAATTAATTTAAATTTGAGTGCATAAGTAGCTGAAGTAACAAAAAAGGGAAATCATTCGCTGGGATCAAACACACGCACACACACTTTAGGGTCAATTAAATTTACCTTGAATCCATGTTTTTGGAATGTGGAAGGGAACTGGAGAACCTGAATACTTACACAGACACGGGGAGAACATAGAAACTCCACCCAGATTGTGATTCACACCAGGCATCCTCAGTGCTGAGAGGCAAACGGGCTAACCACTAACCCACCATAAATGTTCAATAAACATTTATTTGCCAAATTCGGGACGATTTTTTACGGACAGGCGGCAACCCTAGTAGAACTATTGCAGATCATGCATACTGCTGAAAATAAAGCTCAGTTTTGCTGCATGTGCAGGATTCATGCACCACTAATAGGGTTCTTTGAGTTGCATGAGGATTGTATACACCATATGGACAAAATCTTTGGAAAACAATTAGTAATCACTGAATTTAGGCTTTATCTCTGTTGCCCCATATGTAGTCATCAATGCTCTGCTGTTCCAATAACTGCATGCTTCCAAACATTTTCTGCCATAAACATAAGTATAGTAATTGTTTGCCAGCTTTATAGAATGGGTTTCCATGGATGAGCGACTGCATGCAGAGCTTACATTACCAAGCACAGTGTCAAACTTCAGATGGCGTGATGTAAAGCAAACAACAACTGGACTAAATAACTGTGAAAATAAGTAAAATGATGTGAAGTGGTGGGATGTAAAGTGTACTGCAAAATAACTGCAAAAAGGGAAAAACTAAGAATGGAATGTAATAGAAGTGCCTGTGAAGTAAAAGTGTACTAATTCCTTTGTCTAAAATACATAGTTCTTACTTCAGTTTTTGTATCTCTGCTGTATAACTGCCTGCCCATGCTTTAATGTAACCTTAGAAAAACTGGTACTACATTCATTTAGAAGTGCACCACAAGCAACAACACACCTGACAGCCACTCATGACAAATGCACAACACCCAAGAGACAGAGCACACAGTCAGTTTTCTCAAATAAATCTTTTTGTTCTTCTTTTGACTGTTCCCATTAAAGGTCACCACAGCCGGAAGATCCAAATATTCTTTTTAGTATAGTTTGACACCAGATGCAGTTTTACATTTTTGATGCCACACTCCTTTTTATTTAGGCTTAAGACAGATACAAACAACCCAATTATCATATCTCATCTCAGTATCTTATGCCTAATACTCCTCTAGGCTGCTATTCAAGGTAGAACGTTTCAGATGCTTGGCAGATACACCCTAGACAGGGAGTCAATTGATTACTGTATCATTATAAATAAAATCAGACTCATTGACAATTTTAATTTGTTTTTTTATTGCATATATGGTGGTGCTTTTTGCACATCAGATTAATTAATACTATTAATAATAGTCAGGGCCTAATATGAGTTCTATATCTTCTAACCAAGCACTGTACATCTACTAATCGCACTTTTTTAAAAAACCAGTCATATGGCAGCCATGCAGATAACACACTTCAGGTATTGTTTTCATTAAGAATAAGAATTAATTGGATTTTTGAATTGTTGACCCATAAAATTCACTTCATGTTTTTTACTAAGTAGATTACATATATTACATTAAATTACGTGGTATTTTATTAGATGTTGATTGGTTGGTCTTGGATTTAATTTCAGATACAATGTAGTAATATAAATAAAATTATTTCTTTAGTTATTAAATATTTAAAAATGTACGAAAGGGGGTTATTTTCCTAATTTTTTCTAATTTGTTTCTGACATCTTTGTGCATTTGTAGGATAAGTCATGTTGTGTTGGTCCATCAGCTTTGCAGCCCCTGCTGGTTCCTGATGGAGATGTTCTCATGGCTGGATCCTTTTCCATTTTTACAGTAGCCCATACGGCTGTCATCGTTAACTCTGCAACACGTACACACTCTACACAGCAGGCTGGAAAACAGAAACGCACTGACATCCAGCTGTTTGTGTGTGGTGGAAAGAACTGGAGTACTATACACAGAGATGAGTTTCAGGAGGTTCTCAGCACGATAGGCTGCAGCAGTGAGTGTCGGTTCTGTGAGCTGTTTCACACTGTGTTTTATTTCCATGTCATTCAATTTTTTTAGCTCTTAAATATTTGTATGCCAGTGGCGGTCCATCGGGACCTTTAAAGCCTTCTCTAAAGGCCTAAAAATATCGGCATCACAGACTAATGTTAATTATAGTTCTTTAGTAGAGAATATGGCCAATTACTTTTCAGCATTATTGTATACCAAGTTTTTTTTTTTTTTTTTTCCTACGCCTTCAGAATGAATGTTGCTGGTCCCGGTGGCATTAAATAAAGTGTAGCTTAACCTGTTGTTTTAACCAATCAGATGTAGATTTGGCCTTGTGGCGCTACTTATAGATGGCCTGGGCAGCGCTAGCATATTCACGCCCTCTGATGCGAGAGTACTTTTAATGAGCAGACTTTTAGCCAATTAAAACTTATTACAGAAATACAACTCGGCTTTCAGCATTAGCTTCGATGATAATAAATTTACATTTAGTTATAATGCAGACGCTTTTATTACGCTTTTATGAGATAACTCCACAAGTCAGTAGTTAAGGAAAAAACAGCTACACTGTAGTACCATTAAACATGTGTATCACTCGGTCTCGCTCTTTTTTTTATAGCAAGTGTCTGTGGAAGAGGTGTGTTTTGAGAAGTTTCCTGAAAATGTTGAGTGACTCAGCCTTACGGATGTTCTTGGGAAGATCGTTCCACTATTAAGCAGTTGTGAATTTAATGAAATAAGAATTTGTGCCTTGGTGAGTAGGAATCACCAGGCGACATTATCACTAGTGTGCAGTGAATGAGTCGGAGTGTATTTAGGAAAGATGGGGAAAGCCAATGAAGAGAGATGAGTAATGGAGTGACATTAGTTTGCTTTGGTTGGTTGAACACGAGTTGGGCTGCTCGTGTAGGGGCCTGCTTGTGTAAGAAGGGAGCCCGGCAAGCAGAGCATTACAATAGTTGAGCCGGGATGATGGCTTGGACCAGCAGCTGAGTAGCCTGTTCTGTTAGGAATGGTCTGATATTTCTGATGTTGTACAGAATAAATCTGCAGGAACGAGCAGTTTTTTTGTCCTGATCTGAAAGTTTAAAATGATTGTCAATTTAGAAATCAAGATTACGGACTGAGTCAGTTGGAGAGATTTGGAGGGTCAGATCATTATAAATTGAGGGTTTAGCTGGGATTCTAAGTAACTTTTTTGCCAGATTTAATTTGAGATGATAGGTCTTCATCCGAAAAGATATGTCGGTGAGGCAGGCTGATATCTGATTCGAGATGGAAGGGTCTTCAGGAAATAAAAGCCAAATAAAGCTGAGTGTCATCCGCATAGCAATGGTTAAAGAAACCATGTGTCTTATTGACATTGCCCAGCGATGTCATATATAATAAAAAGAGATGGGGTCTGAGTACTGAGCCCTGCCGGACTCCAGTGACTACTTGGTGAAGGAGAGGAATTCTTTATGGAACTAATTGAAGATAAATATTAGAATGGATTTTGTGTAGAAATAATAAAGATTTAATGAGGATTTTTTGAGTGTTATTATATTAAATAGTTATGCAATTTTATGAGATTATTGTTGGTGATTGTTTTAGGTGATGGTAAATTGGGGAGGGCTGTTTAAACTGCATTTCTGCATAATACAATGTTGTAGGCATAAATAGTTATTGTCATGGATTTTTTCAGACAGATCAATACTGATGGCCTAGGTGTAAAATGCACACCCGCCACTGATATGCTGTAATGCTGTATGCACATATATAAGTGTGTGTGTGTGTGTGTGTGTGTGTGTGTGTGTGTGTGTGTGTGTGTGTGTGTGTGTGTGTGCACATTTCAGATGTTAACTTGCTAACAGAGACTCTTCACAGTCTGGATGTGAGGGACATGCGGTTGCAGAAGGTTCGACTTATTTTGCTGACTCCACAATCCTCTCTTTCTTCAATCTCAAACTATATAGACCACCTGCTACTGGAACACAGAGGTACACACACACACACTTGATCCAAAATCAATTATTTCTAAAATAGTACAGCTTTTACTAACTACTGCACACATGTCTGAAATGAGACATCTTGTTTAAGTTATACCAAGATACAGTGAATTGTTCCTGCTTATTACAATACATTAAAATGCAGAGGCATCAATTTATCAGCTTAATATTAATAATGGTCTTGAATACTATTGGCAAATAAGAAAACACTTAACATGTTCGTTGATGATATTTATGTCTTGTTTTTGTGCTGGCTGTTTTGATGTTCATTTCTGATCTCAACACAATAAAAACCTACCTCCATTTCATTCATTTAAAATTAAAATGGCATTCCATATTTAAATATTGCATTCCACACTGAATCATAAGAGTAAATGGTTTTCCATAATTACATATATCCACATTTGAAGTGCTTAGAATTTAAAATAAAATTAGTCCAAAAGATCTGTGGAAATCTTTATATATGGCGACCAGGGAGCAATTAGGGCTTGGTGTCTTGCCCAAGGACCCTTCAGCCAGAAAACTTGGTGGAACCGGGAAGCAAATTGGGGACCTTCAGGTTGTAAGGCTTGTTCCATAAGCACACACCTACGGTTGCTCCATTTTAGTTATATTTTAGTTGTTTTTTAGTAACAGACCATAAACTTTGACCTCAAATGAAATTAAACCTGACAAGAAGTCTGTTTTGGTCTGTTCAAATGTCAGTTTACCAGTTAGTCTAATAAAGTGTCTGTTTATTACCAAAGGAGTTTAATTTAGGGCATGCACAGAATGATTGCAGGCGATGATTAGGAAATAGATGAAACAACTAGATTTTTTGCTAAATATTAATAAAAGGGTGGTTTGTCAAGATATGAAGAATAAACATTATCTTCTTAACACATTAAAGACTTTGTTACATTTACATATAAAGTGGTTTTAAAAAACAAAACATTTTTATCAGAATAAACCCGAAGCATCACAATCAGCACATCACTGAATCAAACTTATTCAACTGCATTGTTGCTGCTGTTTTAATACACAGTCATATGAAGAATCTTAAGATAAAATAATTAAAACAATTGTCAAAGTCGGAATTATTCAAAGAGCACCTGGGTAGTGTGATTTTCTACACATGACCGCCACTCTAATGGAAATCCAATGCTGATATGAAACTGAATATTTGTAATCTGGCTTTATTTGTTTCTTCAAAAGCATATGTGTGGATTTGGTTTAGAGATAGTACCAGGAAGTAAGCTAATAACCATAATTTAATGCAAAACTAAAGCAGGATGTGCTCCTATTAAAGTACGTTTGCTAAAGATTAAGTGAATAATATGAGCAATTTATCCTCAACTTAACTTTATTGCTTTCTGATCAGCAAATTTTTGTTATTTACTAGCGGAGTACCTGTGATGAGCTATGGGGAACAACTTGATACCAGTGTGAAAGCTTTAATGTAATTGTTTTTGCATGAGGAATGGCTTTGGAGTTGATATATTTCAAATATATTAATTCAAATATAATAATTATAGAATTAGATGTGAAATGAAAATAGTGTGAGTTGTGATTACGGTGTCCACGCGGTTGCACTCTTACATGAATTTATTAGTATGTTTTCAAAGAACACAATAGGGAACAATGAAGCCATGTTTCAGCTTTGTAAGGTGTTGCATTTACTGGTAATACCGACCAAACAATTATATGTAAAAAAGCAAGAACCTGTTGGATTTTCATGGACAGTATAGATAATCACAATGCCAAATTTCAGCCTTGCAGGTACTTGGGAAGACTCTGAAGTGACACTGAAGGGGTCTTGTGTACGATGGCGAGTGGAAGTGGGAGTGAGAAGTGGGAGAATTCCCGCTTCATTTCATTCTTTGGATAATAGTGTCTGCTAAATGACTAAATGTAATATAGAATTAGTCAGCCAGTGAGTGAGGCCTTTGCCTTTTATTAGTATAGACTAGACAATGCTCCTTTCTCTTCAAACTTAGTAATGAAGTTGAATATCAGGCATGTCCAGGGTGTACAGTGGAATTGATAAAGGCATCTTATTTGTCTACCTACCAATACTAATATGGGTTAATACTTTGCATACTGTCTATATTGCTTCTTCATTGGTGTCATTTTGGACAAGAATGTAAGTAAGAAGACTATTTGTTTAAAATTGTCAGATACAATGTGCTGTAAAATAGTTAAGCTGCATAATGTTTATAACTGCTTCATGTGAACATCCTGGTGACGTTTTCTGTCTGCATCTTTACAGACACTGAACTGATGCAGGATTTGTCCCATGGCTCTATCTCCCAGGCCAAACTGGATAAACTAATCTCCCAACAGCAGAAAGACCTTCAGCATGCCCTCCACTGTGAGTGTGTGTATAATTTTATTCTTTGTAATTCTCAGATAACTTGAAGCAAATAATAAAAAGCTAATTAACATAATACTCTAAAACTTGTTTGAAACGAACCAATTATTCACACAGTCTGGTTCTATATTAGGCTTCATTTCAGTTACTGCCCCTTTTTAGTTCTCATTTTACTATAAAGACATTGCAGGTCCTTTGGGATCGTGGTGTGTGTGTGTGTGTGTGTGTGTGTGTGTGTGTGTGTGTGTGTGTGTGTGTGTGTGTGTGTGTGTGTGTGTGTGTGTTCTTATTAAACATGGGGAGGGAACATATCCATCTCCTAGCTTTCCTTCTAAAATCCATTCGCAGTAGGACCCAGGGGACATCTCCCATCCATCAGCCCTAAAGTGGACAAGGACACCTTTATGTGGGTGTTTCCCAAATCAGCTTGTCAAAGAACTCCACAAAGTTCTTCTCAGTGACAAAAAAAACTCCTCTTCCAAGTTGAGCCTATCAGCTGGCTTAAAGCACCTGACAGGAAAACGCAATGGCTTCTGAGGTCAACCTTCTAACAGCTATATATATATGAACAGTCAGGTATCGATTCCTGACCGCTATGAAGCAAACGTGCACAGGATCTATTCCCTAACTCACTGAGGGGACCATCTGCGAGGACATCATGAGTGCCTCCGTGGCCGTGTACAGGAACATCTACACCGAGGATCGATTCAGACAGACTTATGGTACAGAAGCCAAACCCCGTGAGCCCCTCAAAGAGAGACTGACTGCACGATGGCGCTGCACTCAGGTCCACTGCCTGCACCTGCTCAAGGAACGAATGCCCATTTTTAACTGGCTTCCAAAATACAGGCTCAGGAAATGGATTTTAGGAGACACAGTGGCTGGGCTGACCGTAGGCATTCTACACATTCCACAAGGTACAGCAACAAAAAACAACAATAATAAACCTTTAATTCTATTCTTAAAAGTGACGATTATGTTTAATTAGTGCTCAGAATAACAGTATTGAGAAAGATTGTAAAATGTATCATGTACAAAAACTTTTTGCATAAAAGATTTTATGAATGTCATCATACTTTTGCTTATTTTACTTTTTTAGAAGTTAACTTGTGCTTTTGTGGTTTTTTTTGACAAATATATTTGTATATTCAATATTCAAGTCGTTTATTCCCGTATAATAGTAATCATTGCAGGTTTAGATGATTTGGTATACATTCTATTGTATAGACATATGTACAAGTATTTATTACATAACTCCAGCTAAAGCGCAGACAGAACATTCTTTGTTGACATCGAACATTAAATAAAACAGCGTAATAATTACTTTTGCTAATTTCCAAACTGTTTGTTGACACTGTAAGTAAAAAGATTTGTACTATTTTTACACTTAAAATTCTACCTTTAATGCTCATATTGCACTCTTTAATGCTCATTGTGTAGTATTAATGCTCATAGTGTAGTATTAATGCTCATATGTTCTACATTTAATGCTCATTGTGTAGTATTAATGCTCATAGTGTAGTATTAATGCTCATATGTTCTACATTTAATGCTCATTTTGTAGTATTAATGCTCATATTGCACTCTAATGCTCATTGTGTAGTATTAATGCTCATATATTCTACATTTAATGCTTATAGTGTACTCCTTAATGCTCATAGTGTACTATTAATGCTCATATATTCTACCTTTAATGTTTATAGTTTATTATTAAAGCTCATATTGTAATTTCATTGATCATCTCCAATTTATACCATACTGCATTGGTTTATGCTTATTATACACTTTGTTGGACATATAACACTAAAAGTGAGTAGTTTCTCTATTTGCTCTTAAACACCTTTAAGTTTGAATATTTAGTTGATTCTAAGACACTCTTCTGCTGACCGACATGTTTACATTGTTCGTCTTAGAGTCTATTTTTTTGAACAGTGTATAAAATCCAGCCTGTCGACCAGAAACTGTTTTTCAACATTAACGTCAGTTCATTTGTTACAGGAATGGCGTTTGCATTATTGACCTCAGTTGCTCCAATCTACGGCTTATACACATCATTTTTCCCTGTGGTCCTTTACATGCTTTTCGGGACCGGCCGCCATGTCTCCACAGGTAAAACCGGTTCCTTTGTAACAGTTGGTGCAATAATGCATCTTCTGAATATAAATATGTTTTAGAGCTAGATACACAGTGCTGACGTATGTGTTTATTTACCTGCTACTTGATGGCTATTGCATAATTAGACATAC
>JAOUQT010339676.1:0-12933 GCA_025769995.1 Xyliphius kryptos | reverse complement strand
ATAAAATAGGAATAAGTGGAAGATAATGAATGAATGTGAAAAGATCGCATAATGCCAACTTCACACAAGTCTGATTTTACTTTTAAAGTATTAGGTAGGTGTATAGCACAAAAAAAAATTAAATACTTCAAATTTCATTAAAGGTTTCAAATAATGTTTAGGTGTAATACAGAATTAGGTGTAATACATTTATTGACTCTCATTTAATGAAAGTTAGCCAAAAATGCTTTTACACAATCTTCTGCACAAGAACACAGTAAAGGTTTACTGAATTGTGTGTTTAAACCATGCTTTTATTCTGGACAGCATGACAAGTGTACACCTCGTATAAGTCTTTAATTATCAAAGAGGTGACCATCTCATCATCACCAAAAAAAAGAAGTGGGAGGAGGGTAGGAGGTGGAACGGGATAAAGAATGGAGGCCTGTTGTGTGTATGACCTGTTTACTGTGACGCACACTAATTGGTTTAGAGATGTTCACTATTATGTGATTCATCCAGCCATGGATTAGTGACCTATAATTAAACTGGTGCTTTTTAGAATCACAGAGTTCTTCAGTGACGGTTCCACTTTTGTTGTTGGGCGAGGGACAAACAGTTTTAGCAATGTGGAAAGTCTCTTCAGACTTTGTATTTGTTAAGTGTCATCATGTGGAACCACAGGGTCTGACATTTTGTTTCACATCTTTATCTATCGTATCGATCATGAAGCAGCAATGAAGATGTTTTTTTTTTTTTGCTTGTTAAACAGTACCAAAGTTCATGACTCAAGTTTTTATTTTACTAATAAATTATTAAGACAGGCAGCGTAGTGGTTATCATGTTCGCCTTTGAAGCACTGGGGATTCCCGGTTCAAATCGCGATCTGGGTGAAGCTTTCATGTTCTCCTCGTGTCTGCGTGGTTTTTTTCTGGGTCCTCCGGTTTCTTCCTACAGTCCATAAACATGGATTCAAGTACATTGAATGCTCTAAATTGCCCTATGTTGTGTGTGGCTGTGTGAGTGAGTGTGTCCAGCGATAGGTTGGTGCCATGTCGTGGGTGTATCTACCCAGAACCCGAGACTTTCTCCCATGGATGGGCATGGGAAACCCCCCCACGCGACCCTCATAAAGAAATAAGCGGAAGATAATGAATGAATGGTTTGTGTGTGTTTGCTGAAGTTTACCTTTGTGTTTGCCATGTTTTGCTTTGTGGTTGCCGTGTGTCTGCAGTAGGTTTGTGGATGGAGAGCTAGTGACAACTTAAAAAAAAGAACAACCAGATGGAGAATTTAATATCCTGTAACTGAGCAGCAAAGTTGGGGATACTTTACTTGAATAGAATTTTACTGACGTTAAATACTGACTAATAGTTTATTAAACCTAAAAAAGCTTTGATTGGATGGACAGACGGCTGGATGGCAGAATGGATGTGACTTCTTTAGGTTACCTTTTGCTTTTGATTGAAATTTTAACAATAGATACACAGGATTCTCCTTTTTTTTACTCTCCATCTTTCTTGCTCTCCTTCTTAGTTTTTGGGTCAAGGACTGATGATGAGATTATAAATTTGTAATCCACCTAACATAAAAGTAACATAACTAAAACCCCTCACATGATCACATGTAGTATAAAATTCCTTAATCACTCTGAACCTAAGGGTCACTTGCTTCAGACATTTTTAAGCCTCTGAACAATCTATTTTTGCACATGGTACTGCTGTGGTGCTGCCTGGGGGAAGGGAGGTAGGGACAGATTGGATAATACACACAGCATTCCCCTTCCTCTAATCTCTCTTGGTAAAGAGAGAAAGGGATGTTGGCCATCATCCAGGCATGATCACTTGTCCGGCTGGCACTTCACAATGTCCTCTATCACTGTAAAAGACTACTGATCATTGGGATGATGAAAGCATGACTGGATGCACAGCCTGGACTCTGTGAAAAGTAAGATGAGGACAAACCGTCAGGAAGAAGCAGGATAATCTCCTTAGATGTCTATTGCAGCCACTGATTTCAATTTAACAAACTATTCATTTAAACGGCAGCAGTTTGTTGAATCCTCCTTAGATGAAGATCTCCAAACGGCCAGGACTTAATTACTGACCATGTCATCTACTCGTGCAAATCACAATGGTGTTTACAGCTATTTCCTTAACATGGTGGCTTACCAGGTAAGGAAGTTTGAATGATTCACACTTATACTGTTAAGGACTTCTGTTGTGAGCTTTGTATTTTAAATACACTGTTGAAATGTTTCAAAAATTGAAAACTAGGCTGGTTGTTGCTCCCTGGCCGCTCAAGGAGGATGAGGCCCCACTAAGCCAAGGGTTATTCTTTTAAAAAACAACATGACTTGAATTTTTTTATTTTTCTTGCCACTATCATTTTGGCATTCTCTTTGGAGGTTTAGGCTCATTAAACTGTGAAGCTCCTTTGTGCCAATGCACTGTTGTATAAAGCACTATATAAATAAATTACATGAACTTGAAGATGAAGTCTATTGCAGTTTGAGCTCAGTCAGTCCTTGTATAAACCATACTTTATTTATTAGCATGCCTTTGATGCTTATGTGGAATTACTTGCTTTGGGTTTAAACGTTTTACTCTAAAGCTGCAGCAACTGTAATTAATCCATTACTGAAACCCTGCTATGATTTTAAATATTTTGCAAAAGCTTGGTCACCTGTATTCATTATTTGTAACACATTTGCAAAGGTTTACTGTTAGTTACTCAAAATTAACTGTTGGGGTCTTAACAAACATAGGAATAATAATAAGAACCAGATTGCATCCAAGATATATTAATATATATATTTTCATATTCATATAGTCCTATAACTAAGCATGGTGTATGTACTGACCCTTAGCATAATTGTAATGGCTTTGCCTGGTGTAATCTGGTAAGCACAGTGTCCTTGTATAACATAATAGCATTCAATTTTAATGATAGCATTTCCATTCCACTGTCTGATGGTATTATTTGTGCATGGGTGCATAATAGACTGGGACATTCACCCCGAGTCAATAAATCTATAATTTCCATCACAGAATGGAATGTTCAGAATTAGGTCATAATACACAGTCATCTTGGGTCATAGTACGAATCAATTGAACAAATATCAACAAAAAGTTGGCTTGGGACAGATACAAGTGTTTAAAACCCCCCACAAAATTCTAAACTGGGGTTGCTGTAGTTGGTCAGTTTCTGGGTTAAGCACCGTTATGAGCTGAAGACACTGAACCCGCAATAAGCAAGCCAAAGCAACAGTGGCAAGAAAAAACTTCTGGTTATGATGTGTTTTAGAAAGAAACCAAGGAGATTGAGAACATCAGTAAAAACTGTTTTAAAAGACTGCAGAAACTTGAGACGATGAGACAGGGAATGTGTGATATCATCCAAGGTAAAGGACGTCCAACCGACTATTAATGGATGTGACCATTTTTTTAATCATTTAGGTCAGTCAGTGTATGTATTTAAAAACTAATAGCAGCAACATCCAACTGCAAGTTTGGAACAATGTCATACACGTTAAGCCAGCAGTTCTATACATTGTAGGCTTACATTTCCCGCCTTTACTGAAAAGGTGGCCACGTAGAGTTCTGAAATCAGGTTATGAAATCGCATGGTGTTTGATGGCTTTAAAGACTACAGGTTTGGACTTTGAAACTATATAAAATAACTATTTAAATCTATTTAAATAAATTAGCGCTATGGTGAAGAACTTGATAACAAAATGTTAGTTAAAAGGCAATTGTTTTTGAATGGGTGATGGCTTTGAATTTTATATATTTCAAATAAACATATTGTTATAGAGTGAGGTTTGTGGTGATTTAAAATCTGAAATGAATATAGTGTGAGTTGTGACTGCGGTGTCCACGAGCTTGCTTTCTTACGGAAATTTCCAAGGACACGATAGGGAATGACTGTGCATTTCAGCTTTGTAGGTACTCAACAGGAACTCAATCCATCATAGTGTTGCATAGCAAACGAACAATTGAATGAAAAGAAATCTCCTTTTCATGTGGCATGTTGGGTAATCACGGTGCCAAGTTTCAGCCTTGTAGGTTCTCGATGAAGACCCCGATGTGACTTTGGAGAGGTGTTGCATTAGATGGTGATATTGCATGAACCATTGAATTTAAGCACGAAGCAGTTAATTTTTTTCAAAGACATAATGGGGAATTACAACGCCAAATTCCAGCCTTGTAAGTACTCCCGAAGACTCTGATGTGACATTGGAGTGCTCTTGCATTTAATGGCAATATTGAATGAACCATCGAACATAGGACGGTTAAAAAGTTTTCCCAAAGACATAATAGGGAATATGTGCGCCGAGTTTCAGCCTTGTAGGTACTTGGAAAGTGGGAGACTTGGTGATAAGTCAGTGAGGACTTTACGTTTTATTAGTATAGATAAACTTGAAACTATTGTGGAATATTAGAACCGAATAAAGAAAATTATAAGACTATCATTTGACAAGTTACACTCTGTGTAAACCTCAGAATGAAAAACGTAGTTTCTTCGAAATATCCACCCTTTGCTCGGATTGTGTTTTGACACTAGAATATAAAACATGTTTTCAGTTATTTCACCTTTTTTTTCCTTAAGTACATAACTCCTCATGTGTTCATTCATAGTTTTGATGCCTTCAGTGAGATTCTAATATATAAACGCATTAAATGAGAAGGTGTTTCCAAACTTTTGGCCTTTACTGTACTTTTTGAGTGGAGTGCAGTATGACACAACAAATAGATACTGTACTGTGGGTCTAAACCAGCGATTCTCAAATGGTGAGTTGCGACCCAAGAGTGAAATTTAACAGTAAAATTGCTCAAGTCTCCAACCATGATAAGTTCAATTGTGGTCAAAAAGGAAGTAATGTGGCTAATGTAGCAAAAGGAATTAATTTTCTTATGATACAAGGATTAAAGATGTCAAAGTTATTATTAGTTTGGATCAAAAACTGTTAGAGGATGAGAAAATGCTATTCCGTTAAATTCTTTATTTACTATTTACATTAGACGTTTATATAGATTTTTTTAGAAAAAGAAATTACTGTAAATATAATTTCTTTGTTCTGTTTTTAGTATTAAACTCTAGAGTTGTTCTTTATAAAATGTGTTTTTTGTATTTTGAAGAATATAGAACAAATTAACTGGATTTACATTGATTTAAATCACTTGGTTTCTATATTCTACATAGGTGGATTGCTACTTAATGAACATGAAAGCATGTGGGTCTTGGGTTTTGACCAGTTGTGAAACCCTGGCCTAGACAAAGCATTAAAGTCATCAAATAAAAAATAAATTAATAGAAAAAGTTTAGTCCAGTGATAGATTGGTGCCTGGGTGTAACTGCCCACCATCCAAAGTGTTCTGCCCTGGATGGTCATGGGGAACTTTCCTGTGATCCTAGTAGAGAATTAAGTGTAAGGCAATAAATGAATGAATCAAAAAATTAATTCATGAAGAGCTCAATTGTAGTTCTTATGTCAGGTGCGCTCAGCGTTCCTGCCTTGTTTTGTGTGACGGAATTTGGCGTGCAAGGGGCCTTGCTGACAGAATTTGGCATGCGAGGGGGATTGCTGACGGAATTTGGCATGCAAGGGGCATCGCTGACGGAATTTGGCGTGCGAGGGACATCGCTGATAAAATTTGGCATGCGAGGGGCATCGCGGACAGAATTAGGCGTCGCAACTGCTACGCGGGAATTTGGCGTGCGAAAGGCATTGCGGGAATTTGGCGTGCGAGTGGCACCACAGGAATTACGCGTGCCAACTGCATCGCTGGAATTTGCAGTGCAAATGGCAGCGCGGGAATTAGGCGTGCGAGTGGCATAGCGGGAACTTGGCGTGCCAACTGCAACACGGACCGAATTAGGCGTGCAAACATCATCGTGGTAGTCAAACGGCTCGTGAACCGATTCATGTGTGCACACGCAAATCGATTCACCCACCGATCCGGGCGGCACGATCGGGCCACGTGGTATGTCGGGGGAACGCCTAACCGAGAGGACCACACAGCGGATAACCGGAGTGTAACCCCGCTCCACGGGCTCGCTGGTGGGTGTGCGTTTAACACACGAGGCGCGCCTGCGCTAGGACCTCTTTTTAGGCGGTAAGGGGGGTGACGGCCACTTGATCGCGCAACGGTGAAGTCGGGCATTAAGCCGGGCAAATTTAGGAGGGTAAAGCGAGGGAGGATGTGACCACTGAGATAAGATTCAACCTCTTCATCCTCGAAATAAAATTCCTCCGAATCGGTTGTATTCCCCTCAAAGCGATCTACCACTACCTTGCTCCACCACCATGGGGCCGCTATTTTAAACCCCAGCCAAACAGAAAAACGAACCCGAAGAAAAAAAGAAAAAAACGCTCACCTGGCAAAACTGCTACCGAATTTAGTTGTCTTGGATTCTGTAACTTTCTGCGTGTAGGAAGCCAAACGAGAGCTCACCGGAGTCGAGCTGAGAAGGAGCAGGTTGCCAAACCACAGAATACAGAAAACAGAACCGACACGCAGGATACAATACACAAAAAACAATCCACGACAGGGACAAAACGGAAGTGAAGTGAATATAAAAGAAAAGTCCCTGTCATGACAAAAGGAAACCAATTAAAAACCAGAACCGTTAATTGACTACACGAAATGCAAAACAAGTTAATTAACATAAAATGACACAAAACAAGGCAGGAGCACCGAGCGCACCTGACATCTTACATATTAAGGGTGTTTTTATTCACTTTTTTCTGTGCCACAATTTTATCTTGAAGCACGCCAATAATGTTTTCCACCGACCTTTGGGACAGCCAATAGCTACTTTACTTACTGAGGAGTTGGCAACAGTCGTTACTTTCCTTCTTTTTAAAATCTCATTATCATTACAGTTGCAATTTCTTATTTTCTCCCGATTTACGGATCACTTATCTTTTCTTTTGTCTGCATTTTCTGTTCCCTTGCCTCTGTAAATCACTTGAAATATTTCTTAAATTAACTTCTTAAATAAATTTAACTAAGCAAGGACATCCACATTTAACTCGTACATTTTTAGCGTACAGTCCTATTTATGTGTTCTGCACTGGGTGTGTCTTTGGGCCTTTATTTTCCTACCATTTCCCTTTCTGCTGCATGTAGAGGCACATGGAGTAAGTCATATACAGTTGCCACTCAGCTGCTCACTGACTGCAGAGCTGCATCACTCATTCTTAAGGGAAGGGTGAGCCGTTCACTTTCCTGTGTTATAAGCCTAAACCCCCAAAAGGGTAAGCCGAAGCACCACGGCTCAGTGGGGACTCATCCTCCTTGAGCGGCCTGTGCAGAGATAACGTGTCTATATTCAACAACTGGAAAAACTATTGTTGTGCAATGTCCATCCAGCAGGGCTGGATGAGTCCATCCAGCAGGGCTGCAATGCCACCACTCCAACAGAAATCCAGGTTTCATCCGTTGTGCCGTTGTGCTTCAGCAGTGCCATGGATAAAAAGCTGAAGAAACTTCAAAGAAACTGATGACACCTTACACAAAACAGACAAGAAAACCTGTTAGAGATAATTAAGCACAGTTATTATGCAATTATGATTGACACATAGTGCCGCATTTGATTCCTATCTGTCTAGAGCAGCAGAACTAAAAGCAGGAGATACTACAGGGTACTTAGTCGTGAGGGCTCGCTGGAATAGCATCACTTCAGCATCATGCCTTCTACTAAAGATGAGCTGGGTAAAGAGCTGAAATGCCCAGCACAGGCTGATGCCCTATTACCAAACCAACACCACCAAACCTGAGATATACACCTTTAGCTACAGGAAATTATTTGAAAACAAAAATAAATAGGTGTTAAAAGTGATTTAGAATCATGAACAGTAACTGGAAGGCTTTTCCAAAGTTGAGAAGACTTGTAGGAGAATGCTCAGTTTATCAATATAAGAGCTGAAAGTAAACCAGCACCAAGAGAGCGGATTGTCAAATAAAATTGCCAACATTTCTTTCGTTTACTGGATTTGTCTCAAATGTCTCGAAACATTTTTCATAGATCTCACTTTTATATTTAATTTTCTCCTAGAAGTAACATTGCAGAATAAATTTTCTTTCTATGATCTTTACAGATATGTTGCTGCTGTGGTCCTGCTCCCTGTTCACTATGCTGCTCCTTCTGCCCACCAATCAAGTCTTCATCCAGCACTCGGCTAATGTACACCCTCTTCCACATTTTGGCCTGTACTGTGTCATGCCTCATGCTGTCTCGCACTGTCTCTGAGACAGTAAGAGAAAATGTGAGTGTTCATTAAATACATTACATAAATCTTTATCACTCCTTATTATAACAATAGAGTCTGTCTGTCTGCTTCTGCCTCTCTCACTGTTTTCGCACAGACGCCCTTCAGTCATCCGCTGCTCACAAACTCCCAATGATAAAGACATGAGTCGGCACGCACAACCAACATGTCATGACGAACAGCGTGCAGCAGAATTATCTGAGCAAAACCAGCCCAGCGGCCTTGCCGATCGATGTGCAGCTGAATCTCCTGAGCAAAAGTAGCTGCCAATTTTTTGCTTTGACATGCTCGATCAGCAAGCTGGCGAGTCGTGTTTTAGCTCGTAGGTTTTTGCCAGGCGCTGTTTGGCACGATATGTTGTGCAAGCAGATCTGCTTCCTTATCGTTGGGGGTTTGTGGTGGTGGGGCATAGCCTTGCCGCAGAAATGTTTCGGGCAAGTGCTGTCATCCTTCTGTGACTCATGCTGTGCTTAGATGTGGGTGAACACAATGGTGTTTGGGTGTTGGGTGCTTGGAAATGAGTGCAGAGAGTGGAGTGAGGTGGAGGGCAAGAGTGAAAACAGTGATTGAGGCAGATATTATTTTATGTGTATATTATAGTAAACGCACACACTTCCCTTTAATGTAGATTCTCTACTTTCAATTTAAATGTTGGCCTCATATGAGAAATAAATACAGTTCTTCTATCGTATTCTTTGTTATTCACTTTAAAAATCTTTTTAAAGACGCGAGGCGCTTGGCATATAACGATTGACGGGTGAGTAGAGTGGCTTTGGTGACAAAAACTTCAATAAAGTAAATCAGTAAGTGACTAATGAAATGTGCTGTAAAAATGCTCGCCACCAGGGTGTAGGATGAGTAACGATTATTCAAAATATATAAACTCCAAAGCCATCACTCATTCAAAAAACACAGCTCAGGTTTTCTGATAGTATTTGTAACGCCCCTATCTCTGTAGGGTAAATACCTAGACATCTGATTTAAAAATAAGAATGGGGCCCTGGGTTCCTTAAAAGTAAAACCCAACATCATCTCTTGATGATGTCAGAGATGATGTGTCAGACCTATACCTGTGTAAAAGGATACCCTTATGACGAATAGCCCTGGAAAAAGGTTAGAAGACATGCATTGTGTAATAGGTGACTACTAACAGTAGGGTTAAACATTTTAACAGTTTATTAACGGGTAATAATACACTTTTACAAGCAATAAAACATAATATTGTAGGTATAAAAGGCAATTGTAACAAAGGCAATAGTAAATGTCACTATGCAGATATGTCAAATTGTCCGAGAGTTAAACTATAACACTGTTAGGGTAGTTCCTAAACTTGTTGCCGGCCTGATTTGTAGCTGGAGAGCGTTGAGGCCTTGAAACAAAAAACACTGAGTGCTTCAGTCCGTAGAGCGAACAAAAAAGTAAATAAAATGACTAGTCAAAGTCTGTTGGTCGCTTTGGATGAATGGAAAGGGTTTTTTTTACTCACGCCTTGAAGTCAGTGAACGATTGCCTCTCAGGTAGAGAGATGCTCACATGGATGACCTTGGAGATGCGTCTCGCCGAAACGGAAGAATCAGCGTGTTTTTGCCGATGTAACTGCGCTCGTACCCTTTAAACTGCACTTGGACGACTGTACAAGTGTTCCAGTTAAACTTGTATCCGTATCAGTAAGTTTAAATCGGACGACGGGGAAACTCACTAGTTTGCGAGCTGCAAACTGGTGCACTTACACTGTACTGTGCCGAACTACTTCACAGTTATCACGCCGATAACTTTTGTCAGACACTACAGTTATTAGTGTTTACTTAATAACTGTAGTGTCTGACAAAAGTTATCGGCGTGATAACTGTGAAGTTATGTTGTGGAACTGAAATTCAAAGTGATTACTTATGAGGTTTGACTTTTTCAAAAGCCTTGGAAACTCAAAGAGTCAAGGATCTTTCATATTCCATCCTCCACTTCTCTCTCTCCTCCAGCCTTAATCTAAAACTTTTCCTTCAACCACCTCCTCCTACTCCGTGTCCAATCGTAGCAAACTAAGCCAAGCTAGAGCTTACCCCCCCCCACAATCAACTAAAAGCAACAAGATGATTGACAGGAAAATAACAAATAGGTTGATCTCACCACATGGCAATATAGTGAATTTCGTTCAAACTTTATAAGAACACACCTCAAAACAATTATTGCACACATTCAAATTACAGAATATGTTAATACTTAATAATAGAACTTCCCATTTTTCAAAAGGGCTACATATTAAATAAATGTTTACTGATCCCACATATACACTGTGTTCCAAATTATTATGCAAAAAATATTTTCTCGGATTTTCCAAAATGACCTATATGAATTGCAGTCATTGTAATTTTCCAGGCATTAACTATTAGAGTACAATTGAAAGGTTTTTGAACAAACTGCCAGTATATATATAAAAAAAAAAAAAACACTTAAAATGAACTCAAAATGCATGTTCCAAATTGTTATGCACGGCAGAGTTTTCAACCTTTTCATTTTTATAAAGAACAAAAAAATGGTTATTTGTGATATTATAAGCATTAGCAGGTTATTCAGACTGAAATCAAACAGTTTTCAAGTCAAAACTTTATTTTAGGTGATCGACTTTGTCAGGTTTTGGATGGTATCTGCTTTAATTGTTTTGCATAAGGACAGAGTACCTTCCCAGAGCTGTTGCTTAGATGTAAGTTGCCCACCATCATAGACACTCTTTTTGATGAGGCTCCAGAGGTTCTTAATGGGTTTGAGGTCAGGGGAGCATGGGGGCCACACCATAAGTTTCTCCCATTTTATGCCCATGGCAGCCAGAAATGCAGATGTGTTTTTTGCAGCATGAGACGATGCATTATCATGCATGAAAATGATCTTGCTGCGGAATGCACGGTCCTTCTTCTTGAACCATGGCAGGAAGTGCTGTTTGAGAAACCTTTCAATTGTACTCTTATATTTGATGACTGGAAAATTACAATGACTGCAAATCATATAGGTAATTTTGGAAAATCTGAGAAAATTTTATTTTCATAATAATTTGGAACACAATGTAATGAGCATAAGTAATCTGACAACACAACAGGAAGAACCACAATGAAAGGCCAAAACAAACCTGTTTATATAAGGGAAAAGGAGGAAAATAAACCGTAAGGAGACTAGTACTCTGGAGACGGGCTACAAGCACCTTACCTCGACGACACAGATGACCCCTGTGGCGAGGAACCGGTCTGTCCGGATAGCGAGAATGGAAATTAGCAATAAGTTGAAGGTCAAGAATGTCAGCAGCAGACACCCAACTCCTCTCCTATGGACAAAACGCCTCCCAGTCCACCAAATACTGTAATCTAGACCGACGACGGGACGAATCCAGAAGGGACAACATAGAATAAACATAAGACATACATAAAAATAAAGTATCCTGTTTATTTACCAATGCCTCCTTACCAAAACAACTCATTCTCAAGAAGACAAAGTATGAGCTATTTAATTAACAAATTTTGAAACACAGGATGAACACGTAAATGACAAGGAAGTCTTAAACGGTAAAACACTTCATTAACCTGGTTAATAACCTGAAATAGATCGAGGTAATGAGGGAGAAGTGAACCGATCCCCCGGGGAGTAACTTGGGGCCAGACGATGATAATGATCGGCAAAAGATTTATTGCGACAAAGAACCCTGTCAATCCTCTGATGGACCTGAGACCAAATTCTTTTACTCTAAAGGTTTCACCACTTGCTTTATACACCAGAGACTGACTCCAGCAGTTCTCTGTGCAGCCTTCACCACCCTCTGCAGAGCTTTCTTGTCTGCAGCAGAGCAGCTTCCATGCCACACATTGATGCTGGAGCACAGCACCCTCTCCACCACACATCTGTAGAAAAAGGTGAGGACTGAGCTCCCGAGTCTGGCTCTCCTCAGCCATCTGAGAAATTAGAGCCGCTGGTTTGCCTTTGTGACCAGACTGGAAGTGTTGTCGATCCAGGTGAGATTGTTACTCAGGTGGACACCCAAGTACCTGTAGCTGGAGACCACTTCCACTGCAGATTCTCCAACATGTAAGGGGAGGTGGGCATGTTTGCCCCTTCTGAAGTCCACAATCATCTCCTTCGTTTTGTTTACGTTGATGCAGAGGTTGTTCTTTGTTCTTTGTCTTTGTTCTACTGTCTGTAGATGGACTCATCATTGTTTGTGATGCATCCAACCACTGCTATGTCGTCCGCAAAGTTTACTATATGACAGCTCGGATGGGTAGGTGAGCAGTCATACGTCAGCAGTGTGAACAGGAGGGAGCTCAACACACAGCCCTGAAAGGAACCGATGCTGAGGGTTATAGTGGAGGAGGAGGTGTTGTGGATCTTCACAGACTGCGGCCTGTTGGTGAGGAGGAGCTTAGTCCGAGAAGTGAAAGTTTATTGCATAATGTCTGAGGGATCATGGTGTTAAAGGCAGATGTGAAGTCCACAAAGAGCATGCAGACACGAGTCTTTCTGCTCCAGGTGGGTGAGGGCGGTGTGGACCACAGAGGAAATGGCATCCTCAGTGGACCGGTGTTTCCTGTATGCATATTGGTGTGGGTCCACAGTGACGTGGATGTTGGCTTTGATGTGGGACATGACCAGTCTTTCGAAGCACTTGGTGACTATCGGCGTGAGGGCTATCGGCCGGT
>JAOUQT010339665.1:0-12933 GCA_025769995.1 Xyliphius kryptos | reverse complement strand
ATGGATTGGCGCCCTGTCCTGGGTGTATCTGCCCAGCGCCCGAGACGTTCTCCCCTGGATGGGCATGGGGAAACCCCGCCGTGACCCTCGTAAAGGAATAAGCGTAAGATAATGAATGAATGAATGATTGATTGAAGGTAAGAGGGGGCAGATCCAGAGATTGTCCTGTAGGTCAGAGTCGATGGAGAGAGAAGGAATGGAGGGACATGAGTTTGCTTGGGCTTGAGTTTTGAATCAGCTGTAGAGTCCTCATTGTGGAAGCTCGAAGACCGGCCACCAAAGCATTACAAAAGAGCCGGGATAGGACGAGGGTTTGGACCAGCAGCTGAGTAACCTGTTCTGTTAAGAAAACTCTGATCATCCTGATGTTTTCCTTACAATTACAACATCAGGAACCATAACACTTCCATTACAATTCAAGCAACATTTGAAGATGCTGGAACCCAGAACCTTCAGGTCTCCAGCCTGGTGGTCTCCCATCTAAGCCTTGTGATCTTTCCAAACAACATGTGTTTCAGGTTAGCTGTTGCATGATCTCGCAGCAATGCATCCACACACCCACCCACCGGGAACGACGTTCCCCGAGTACAGCGTTCCATCGGTTAACCACCGGTGAGTAAAACCAAAAACTCGCATCTGCATGTATGGTCCTGCCATGTTGCCCTCGAGTCCCGTTTGCTGAGACGCAGATATACACACACATACAGAAACATACAGGTGGGCTTGCGGGGGCCGGTCACAATAGGAACAAATACATTCATACTCAAACAAAAGGAAGTGATGCTGAGCTGGAGGCCGAGCGAGGCAGACATGAGCCCTGGGTGTTGTCCTCTTTCTGAAACAAACAATACATCCCAGATAAAACAGCCATGTTTACACCTCGCGACCCCGCTGCTCTCTCACATCTCCACAACTTTCATACACCCCGCTATTATTTTCAGCACAGGCCTTTATTGTTGTCAGTTCCAAACAGCTGCCTATGACATTCAAATAGAAAAGGGGACACAATGGCAACTCGGCGGAGGGCAAAACCATACGCTTTAACTTACTGATGTGGAAGAGTTGGTAAACATAAAGAAAGCAGGCTGCAGGGAAAAACTAAATGTTGCCCCAGCTGGTGAGGGTTCAAGTCTCTCCAGAATTCTGGCACATTTGCTCTCTCCACTCGCCCGCACCTCCAGCATTTTTAAAGAATATATAGGGAAGCTCGCAGACATCGTTATAAAATATTAATCAAACAGAAAAGGTAGGGTGGCACGGTGGCTTTGTGGTTAGCACGTTCTCCTCTCAGCACTGGGGATTCACGGTTTAAGTCCCAATCTGGGTGGAGATTACATGTCCTCCCCGTGTCCGCGTGGGTTTTCCTCCGGGTTCTCCGGTTTTCTCCCACAGTCCAAAAACATGAATTCCAGAATGAGTGTAAGAGTGAGTGTGTGCCCAGCAATGGATTGGCACCCTGTCCTGGTTGTATCTGCCCAGCACCTGATATGTTCTCCCCTGGATGGGCATGGGGAACCCCACTGTGACCTTAGTAGAGGAATAAGTGGAAGATAATGGATGGATAGATGAAACATCCATCCATTATCTTTTGCTTGTCTGGGGTTCGGGTCGTGGGGGCAGCAACCCAAACAGAGAGGCCCAGACGTCCCTCTTCCCAGCCACCTCCACCAGCTCAACTGGGGGCATTCCCGAGGCGTTCCCAGGCCGGCCGGTAGATATAATCTTTCCAGCGTGTCCTGGGTCGTCCCCGAGGTCTCCTCCCAGCAAGACCTGCCTGAAACACCTCCCTAGGGAGGCGCTCAGGAGGCATCCTTACCAGATGCCCGAACCACCTCAACTGGCTCCTTTCGAGGTGCAGGAGTAGCGGCTCAACTCCGAGTCCCTCCCGGATGACCGAGCTTCTCACCTTCTATCTCCAAAGGAGAGCCCAGATACCCTGCGGAGGAAACCCATTTCGGCCGCTTGTACTCGCGATCTCGTTCTTTTGGTCATCACCCCAAAGCTCATGACCATAGGTGAGGGTAGGAACGTAGACCGATCGGTAAATCGATTGGTAAATCAAGTGCTTAGCCTTGTGGTTTAGCTCCTTCTTCACCATGACAGACCGGTACAGAGTCCACATCACTGCTGACCCTGCATCAAGCCTCCTGTCAATCTCCCACTCCATCTTACCATCACTCTTAAACAAGACCCCGAGATACTTGAACTCCTCCACTTGAGGCAAGAGCTCGTTCCTGACCCAGAGAGGACACTCCACCCTTTTCCGACTGAGAAATCCAACAAAAATCAAAGTGTCGAAAAAGGGAGTTAGTAATAGTAGCGCCACCATTCTTGTAGATCACTTCAAGTAATCACTTAGGTGTGCTCGATGGGTTTTAAGGAGGCTAGTGGGAACGTTGCTCCAAGTGTTGAAGATGGTTTCACGAAGGGCATCCACTGTCTGGAACTGAGGTCCATGGTGCACGGGTAGAGTAGAGGGGATGACGCGAGGCGCTTGGCGTATAGTGAGTGTTGTATGGGTAGAGTGAAAGAGGGTGACGCGAGATGCTTGGTGTACAATGATTGAACGTCTCAGAAACGTGCACTTTCTCTTTTCTTTCTTTTAATTTGAATCAGATGAGCCACAGCAACGCGTAGCGGGTACAGCTAGTCATGCCATAAATTTGAAGCAACCATTGAAAAGAGAGACGTATTTTCAAGGACAATTGACCCACCCGGAATGCGTCCTCGACCCCCTATTTAAGAAATCTGGTCTACACTATACTGTGTCCTTCATTCACAGTAAAATGGAGAACCTCATGGATCACCACATTGAGTCCAGGTAGCTGTACCATTGAAATAGCAAGGTAGAGCGCCACCTGGCTCTTAATGGGGATGGCAATGTCCAGTGACTAAGCAAAATAACTCTCGTCTAACCTTTTGAAAAGACCGGCAAGCTGCAAGCAACCTGACGTTAACTCAATAGGACATCAATGGAGGCCATGAGCGGTCCACTCTTGTGCCCAGATGGCGCTTTTACATCAATCCCTTGGTATGTAGTTCACATCTTTTTCATCATGCATATTTTATTGAACTGTGTTGTATTCTGTCTGACAGGTGATTTGAAACATAAGTTGAAGATCTTCCTCCATTACCATCAAGCTCAGTCTCAAGTGGAGATGATGTCGCATCACTTCACTTTTTTTAAAAGTTCCTGGTGAGGATCATGGCGCACTCGGGCAAAACTCTCCACCTGTTTGTGGAGGTAAGAAACGTAGCTGATAACAGCGGCAAAGAACTGGACACAAAGGAAACAAGTCATGCCCTTATGTCGCCAGATGTTGATGCACAGTCCCAGCAAGGTACCCTCAATGCCTCACGTAGCCTAATGCCTTGTGATCCACATAAAGGAGCCAGTAAGGGCCCCTCTATCAGCAAGTCTCCATCAACACATACAGCAAACTTCCAGGTAAATCCAGACAAAGAACCAGCAAAGTCTACTCATCAACTAGGACAAAGAGTGGCTCATGATGAGATTTATCACTTAAGCTCGCTTCATCAAAAATGGTACAGTGGAGGTCCACATGCCCTTCATGAAGGTGGGCATGGTGGAGGTCCACATGCCCTTCATCAAACTGGGCCTAGTGAAGGTCCACATGCCCTCCATCAAACTGGGCCCAGTAGAGGTCCACATGCCCTAATGCAGTCTCTGTCTTCTGAGAATGAGCCAAAATATCGAGGAGAATCAATCATTTCTGGACATTTTACTGCTCCACCTACACCTAGTGGTGCTCGAAGGTTATATTTGAACAAGCGAGAAGTTACATCTTCAATTGTTACATACAGCTACATTGAAAAGGCAAGTATTAGGTCTGTAAGGGGTCCTCACAAGACTCTGGATGCAAGTGCATCAACGAACCCCCTTCAGAGATCTCATGGAGAACCCAGTCCCAACTACTTTAATCCAGTGGGAACCCAAAGACTGGAATACAGTGGTATCCGAAACGTAAACCATCCAATAAACGGCTCAGTAAGTGTATCGAGCAACACCCTCAAAGATACCTCCAAACTCCGACGAGCCAGGATAGACTCCATCGCAAGGGAAGCCACCCATCGTGCTTTGGCGGAGTTTGGTTCTCCTCAACTTAGACAGAAAATGGCAATGGACAGTTCTAACAGAGAAGAACCTCGTTGTCGTTCATGGTCAGGGTCACCGGTGGTGCAACGCTCTGCCAGAACTCTGCCCACAGGTGCACAGCTATCAGATCTCTTCAAGCTCAAAACCTCACACGGTAGTTCCAAAATCTCAGCATCTGACTGGTACTCAGGGTTCTCTTTTGAAGAAAGACAGTTTAATGATACGTCACAAACCACCAACACCCGTCCTCGGCGTGTCCCCAGCCAGGAAGTTTCCAAAGGTATTGAGAGTCCACAAGAGGGACATAGACGTGGTCCGGGTTTGCCATCCTGCAGACCGACGGCTATTCAACACGACTTTCCGAATCAAGCTGCCAACCAAACGCCTCACAACCAGCTCCTCAGTCAAAGTCCAAGTCAAAGTCCTAACCAGACTCCCAAAGTCAACTTCAGCCTGTCCTCATTACCAGACATCCCTCCTGTACGAGATAAAACACTTGGAGGTAGAAAGAGCATCTTACGTACCTCAAGTCCTGAAATGCGCCATAACACAACGCAGGAAATCCTAAATCCCCCCACGCTTATGGAACTTAGGAAGTCTCCTTCTCCAACTCCATCTTTATCAGATAGTTTGCAATCAGAGAGTCCGAGGTCCGGACAGCGTCTCAGGTTCTCTTCTGACCTACAAGGGACGCCCACAGTAACATACACTGGCATTTGTTCTCCTGCTCATGGTCTTCAGAATGGAAAGGAACCTGTGCAGAAGAAGATCTGTTTGGGCTGCAGATCGTCTCATTTGTCTCACAAAGAAACTATCTCCACATCATGGCACGACGAGCTGCACAGTGTGGGCGTAGTGTCCACAGCTACGCTCCAAGATCTACAGGAGGACACAATGGAGCTGCCTGTAAGAGGTAGTCCTCTTCTGTACCCCAGATTTGGATGGGACAAGTGTTCCTCTGGGCCTGAGGACCAAAATTATTTTAGTTTAGCATCCAAGTTGCAACAAAACGAACCCAGTTGTTCCAAAGTTGTTAGAGGGAGCAAGACAGAGAAAACCTGTGCAATGAGAGACCCAACAGGCGTCCTCGGGACCGACGGTCGAAGTGCTTCTGAGAGAAAACCTTACAGGGTGGCCGGGCGAAAGGAGTGTGGGGAACAGAGTAGTGCCATGTCCCTCAGCTCCAATGGACCTACAGGTAGTCTTGAGGAAAGAGACTCCGCCTCCCGGGAGTCAATAAGCCAGTTCAGCCGAAGAAGCATTGACACTGCCATCCAGGTGAGAGTGACCTCTCTCACCGTCCACCATTAACACCAGCTCCTGTTATCAGCTCCACCCACCATACGGAGTTTGTAGTTCTACAATGAGGTACTGTAGTCCATCGTTTTTTTTGTTTTGTTGGTTTTTAGAACTTTTTCTCAGTGACTAACGGAAACAGATGGACTACAAAATGAAACTGTAGAACTACAAAAGTCCATCTTTAGGGTGGGTGGAGCTGATATGAAGGTATTTTATTGACAGTAGATATAAATATATGTCTTGGTCATGATCCCATGTTTAAATTCCGTAGGTGGATGTTGGTTCATCGCTACCAAATTCACACTATCATAAAGTTGCACGTGCCAAATGGGAGTTCCTGTTCGGGACAGGTTCTGAAGGCGACTCTGAACAGAACGGTAAGAACATCAGAGCCAATCTGAGCAGGTCTGATCGAAACATCATCATGGGTGTTTTATATAAAAACCTAATTTTAACTTCACACACCAGATCAGATCAGATTCTCTAATTTGACTCTTCATAGGTATATGTTTGAGTAAAATGAACATTGGGCTTTTATTCTATAAACCGCCGACAGCATGTCTCCGAAATTCCAAGCAAAAATTGAGTATTTATTCATTATCTTCCGCTCATTCCTTTATGAGGGTCGTGGGTTGGGGGTTCCCCATGCCCATCCAGGGGAGAACGTCTCGGGCGCTGGGCAGACACACCTAGCACAGGGTGCCAATCCATTGCTGGGCACACACTATACGGGGCAATTTAGAGCGTTCAATTTACCTGGAATCCATGGTTTTGGACTGTGGGAGGAAACCGGAGAACCTGGAGAAAACCCATGCGGACACGGGGAGGACATGGAAACTCCACCCAGATTGGGATTCGAACTGGGAATCCCCAGCGCTGAGAGGTGAACGTGCCAACCACTAAGCCAGCGTGCCGCCCACATTGAGTGTTTATGTGCAGAAAATGAGACCTGAGATTTGAACCCACAACCCTTAGATTGCTAGCCCAACACCCAAACCACTGAGCTACCGCACCCTAGGAACAACAATACTAATGTTTTAACTCAGGAAGAGTTTTGAAATCAATATTTGGTGGATTAGCAGTATTTTTAAACACAAGCTTTCATGCACAGTCTTGGCATGTTCTCCACCTGTCTCTCACACTGCTGTTGGGTGACCATATGCCATACATGTAGTTCTCCTCCCGTGCCCTACCCTGCTAGCAGAACATATAGCATTCTAGCCCCGCCTCCTTACACACCGCGTGTTACCAGGCGTATCACTTCAGCGTCAAAGAGTAAAGTGGACCATCAGAGTATTTAGAGAAACAAATTATGGTATGTAATTGCTCTACCTGTGTAATTCTACACTCTCTCCTCAGTCTTCAGCTCGGCGCCGCGTAGCAGCTTCACCTGCCAGCCCTCCACAGTCAGCTCCCAGTCCACGTCCCAGAATTCCTCAGGCCATGACATCCATCGTGTGGACCAGGGGCCGGGCCGCCTTCCGGCCTCCGCTCATCAGACAGGTCCTGAGACCGGCAGCATGAGGCGGAGTAATAAATACTCGGAAACCGATCTGGACGCCGTGGCTGCGAGGTGCTACGACGAGACCGACATCGACGCCGTGATGCTGGCTGAGCGGGACGACAGAGACCCTGTGTCTATCTGTGACCCCACCGTCCAGGCAGAATCGGGTGTCCGGGGGCAGCTGTGTCCACAGGACGGTGAGGAGCCGCTGCACGACGAGGAGGTGGTGAGCTGGGCCAGCGTGAGGATGCACGGTGATCGGAGGAGACAGCGGGCGATGCAGGATGGAGAGGAGGTGTTCAGACGCATGCTCGAAGGGTAACAGCAGGGGGCATTGGATTTAGTGTTGGAAGCGTTGCAGTTTGGTGAAGACCCTTTTTTGTGCCCCAAAGGAACATACTTTGGGGAACAAAGAAGGGCCTTCCCCCAAATTTTCTTGGACGCAGTCTTGATTGAGTCCACAGAGTCCTGTTGGAGTGTGGAATCAGGCATTCTGGACAAGTGTTTGTCTCCAAATTTTTGGGAAGAACTTAGAGAAGGTCTTTTCTTGCTTTGGATAAAAGCTTCCAGGAGACCGGGGAGGAGACCCAAACAAAAATACGGGTCCTGCTTTAATTGGACATTTCCATGCACATCACATACTTCAAATTTGGCAGACATGTACAGGATTGTTTCTATATTCATTGAGATATCAATAATTCTAAAAAATTCCCATGGGGGGCCTATCAGGGGACTCAATCCAAAATATAGGTCCTGCTTTAATTGGACATTTCCACGCACATCACATACTTCAAATTTGGCAGAGATGTACAGGACGACCTCTACACTCATAGAGATATCAAAAATTCCAAAAGATTCCAATGGGGCCCACCAGGGGACCCAATCCAAAATGTGCTTGGCAATGACCATTAACAAATCTCAGGGTCAGTCTCTCAAGGTCGTAGGTGTGGACTTGAGGCAGACTGCTTCTCGCACGGCCGGCTCCACGTGGCCTGCTCCAGAGTTAGCTCAGCTATATACTCCAGCCACAGGGTGGCACTGCAAACATTGTACACAAAGACGTCATTACATCGTAACACGCCACTCGGAACACCTCCAGAGCCCTTAGAGCATAAGGCAGATAAAAAAATCACACCAGGCGCAAGTTCGTATAAACAATCGACCTACAAGCCACAGACACAGAAAAAGGGAGAACACAAATTCCTCACAGAAATGACCATGTCCATCCTACCTGGGAATCAAACCAGAAGAAACTCTCTGAGAGGAGTAAGTGCTTACTGTGCCACTGTGAAATTCCTGAAACTGAAACTGGTCCCACAGGCAGATTGTGCAAGGCAACCTTTTACACAGTACAACAGAGCTTCTGTCAACATTGATCAATGATAAAGCATTTTGAAAATATCGGGAAAAAAATATTTACTGGACCAAAAATCAGTGAAAAAAACAACTATTTACTGCAGCACCACTGTTCCTCCAGAGGAGTTTTGGAAAGTTCTATTGTTTCTGCCAAGAAAACATGTAATAGCCTTTAATAGTTTGGTATTTAGGGATTGTTAGAATTATTAGTCTACCAGTTGCCAGTGTGGGCCGTTGAGCAAGGTTCTCAACCCTAACAGTGGTGCTGCATCACGGAACCTTCAGCGGGTTTGTTAATGATCGTTACCTTCAACTACGTCCCTCGGTTCCTCTACCCCCCTGCGTCCTTCAGGATGTCCTGCAGACTGACGTACTTCAGAAGCAGAGATTCAGGGTGTTGGCCTAAGACGAGATTCGCCCTGGTCCTCTCAAGGTTTCTTCCTTAAAAACTCCAGGAAGTCATTGTTGCTTCGGCTTGTTCTTTGGGGGTTACGGTAAATTTAAACTTGATCTGGACCTAAAATTAAAAGAGAAAGAGCGATCACAGTGTCTCCACCTGGTAGCCACCTGGTCGCCAAACGCTGAAGAACTTCTCATCCTTAAAAGTTCCAAAGCGCATGTAGGATTGACGGATGCCTTTCTCCACGCCGGTCCCATCTTCGCCGCTGACACCAACCCTAAAGAGAAAGACTTTAATGTGCTGTCTTGTGATTTTCTTCTGTTCTTTATTTATTTATTATTATACGAGTTCTCTGAATCTCGCCTCTGTAATCTTGATATTTCTCAATGCTGCACTGAGTGAATGCTACTTTGGCCCGCAGCCACCGGCCCCATCAGGAGATAAAAGTCTACTGAAGCTATATTTCATTTGGATTAATTTAGGGTCAGGACGTCGCCCTCTCACGCAAAACCACGTTTCTGGTCTGTGTTACTGTGAAGCAGCTTTAGAACCTCCAGCGAGGGGAGCATTGAACACTGTCCAAAGGAAAGGCAGCCAATCTACTTCTGACCTTTTAACGAGAACCAGACTCTGATCTGAGGATTACATGTCCAGCCGCTGTGTAGGTCCTGGTGTGTACAGTCCGAATGTCATGTGACAGTAATCAACCACTTATGCTTATTTACTCCAACAGTGAGCGATTACAGTAATTACAGTAATGGAGAACACTTATGTACAGTTCTCATGTCGGCAGGTTCAGTATTATCAGGAATCAACCGCAGTCACAGGATGTGTAGTTCATTAAAACGTTGTAAAATCCTGTCTCACTTTCAGTCGGTAATGTTAACACGGAGTTTCCAAAACGCCTCTCTATCATTAAAGTGTTAAGATCTGTTCATCTGCCAAGAACTCAAACCCAGAACCTTCTAAATGGGAGGTGTTGTGCCAACTACTGTGCCCCCATGCTACCCCAAAGCTAGAACTGTTTAGTAAATCACTTTACCGTACCCAATAGAACCCTATAATGTTGTCACACATGATGTTCTCTGTGGTTATTTACAGTTCCTGGAGTGTTCTGCATCATCACCAGGTTTATGTGGTAACATTCAGCTTACAGATTTACGATTCGGACGTTTTCCCATGTTAACAGAATTCTGCAATTTCATAGTAATGATGAATTACACACAAACTAAACCATATCAGCTGTGTGAAATGATTAATGAGTGAATTTCTTACTGCTGCACACATGCACACACACACACACACACAGCAATGCTCAAACTGGCAAGCATTCAACCTTTTCTGGCAAAATGTTTAAGACGTTGCACTGACATGCTTCACGCCAACAAACACACAGGGGTTCATGGGATTTTACAGTCTGTAGATGGAGAAGAATTTAATGTCTGGAGATGGAGAAGATTTAAAACTCTGGAGATGGAGGAGATTTTAAAGTCTGGAGAAGGAGGAGATTTTAAAGTCTGTAGATGGAGAAGATTTTAAAGTCTGTAGATGGAGAAGATTTTACATGTGAACACTACACCAATTAGATAAAAAAAGGAAAAAAAAGAAAAAGGGGAATTCTCGTGATTCGGCCCTGACGCTGCTGCACCAACTGTTTCGGAAAAGCCCTCGTCCTCCCCATCCACAACTACTATAATCTCTCATATACCATAGTTGCCACATGTTCTTAAATTCCATATGAAATCACTGTTATTTTAAATAATATATATAACAAAGTGTGTAAATCACAGTTAAAGTTGTATAATGTTGCACTTACATCTTTGTCATTGAAATATATCTGAGCTGCAGAACATTTGGTTGTTAATTTGTTTGTTTAACACACATTTATCATCCACCCACCGTTCACCATCTACCATCTACATCCGCGTGTAAGAAGCATATTGAATAGCCATTGTGTTTGAGTGCTGCTATATAAATAAACTCACATTACCAGTTTGTCCAACTCCAATTTTTATAAACTATGTTTTTGTCCTTCAAGAAAAAAAATACAATAACCGAACAAGCATGATAATAGAGGTCAGGAACTGAAAACCTACTGGACTTCTTATCAGCGATGGTCTGTAGACTGATAAACTGTACTAAGCCTCGATGTAGAAAGCGAGAATTGTTAGTATGGCATCATGCAGAAGGTGGGGCTTTCTGGATGTTCTGCAGATTTGAAAGTTAGTGAGAGATAAGTTTAAAGTTATTGACCTCTGCCCTGGATACACCTTGAGTAATGTGCTCAAGATAAGGAAGTAAACAATGTGTGTGCTCACCTCTAGAACTTGGTCTCCAAAATGTTTTACCTATCCCATCCCTCTAATAAAATCTTCTTCAGTCACAATGGCAATCACAGCATTATCATCATCTTTGATATTTCCAGGTTCCGCTGCTGTCTTCTGATCAGAACCACTATCTATAATCTCTACAACAATCTCCATCTCCAGTCCTTTAGTGAGAGCCACTGTCTTCAACCTGTACATTACAGTCTCACATCATCCTGACTCTGTTCCGTCACAGATCACACCTTTAGCACTATAAATAAAAAAAATAATTACTGTATAGTTAAAAATGAACAGAAGACTAGTCTGCTCAATGATGATGAAGAAACATCACAGTTCCCTAATCTATGAACCCGAATCAGCAGTAAAACACTTAAACACTGTCTGAAATGATCCAGGGTGTAAGGCTTTGGTACATAATGTTCACCAGTTTAAAATAACTCCAGACTTTTGTAAGACCAGATACCAGGGTCCTATATTATCGGTCATTCCACTTCCTCCCCACCAGCGTCATTCATCGAGAAGCTGATTATTTACATTAGTGGTAATCTTTCCAACAGAGCAGAGAATGAACAAAATAAACCCTCGGTATGAACGCTGCGTTACAGTGGACACTGCAGGGGTCGTACAAAGGACACACGGACATTTTCATCATTTAAAAAAGCAGTAGATCCTTAATAGATGTATGAATTAGGGGAAACATCTGGAGATTGTAAGTGAGGAGCAGCCACGGGGGCACATGGTGGTCAAGACGGAGCGCAGAGCAGATCAGTGGCGAACATTCCAACAAGGAAGCAAAACAAACCGAATTACTGAGAGCGAATCGCCGGAGGGTCACCAGATTAACATCACGGAGGTAAAAGGGAGCCCAGGGGAGCGATGATGGAGATATCACATCTGTTCTGCAATAAAGTCAGTTCCCTGATTATTAGCACCAGCAGGAAAAAGTTTAACTTTAATTCTCATAATGTAAAACGAATAACAGCAAAAATCCATCCATCCATTATCTTCAGCTTATTCCTTTATGAGGGTCGCGGTGGGGTTCCTCATGCCCATCCAGGAGAGAACATCTCGGGCGCTGGGCAGATACACCCAGGACAGGGCGCCAATCCAGCACTGGGCACACACTCACTCACACACACACACACACACTATACAGGGCAATTTGGAACATTCACTTTCAGTTTGACCAGTGTGTGGCTGGTCAAAAATGTCCTTTACTAAATTGCCCCTATATAGTGTGTGTGTGTGTGTGTGTGTGAGTGAGTGTGCGCCCAGTGATAGATTGGCGCCCTGTCCTGGGTCTACCTGCCCAGTGCCCGAAACGTTCTTCCCAGGATGGGCATGAGGAACCTGGAGATTAGAGAAGATAACTTAAGGTTAATAAGGTGTTCTTCTATTCTTTGTTTTGCAGGTCCCTCAAGTTCCACATGTAGTCGCGGAAATTGTGGTACTCCTTGGGGCTCAGGTCTGCGTGATCCATGTGATTGGTCGCTGGCGTGGCCCCCGAGCACACGTTTTGTTTAAAATTGAGGCATCATCATGTGATTGGTAATGAACTGGACTTGACCTGACTGACGTTAGACAATGAAGACCATGATTTTTAGATGTTGAGGGATTTGCATGAAAAAGTTTATTTTTTCAGTTTGCTTGACTCTCTAACTCACTAATCAAACAATTAAACCTGATTTGCAGGTTCTTGTGGGTAAATGGGTGTATGATGATGATCTGTAAAGCTGCTTTGTGTCAACACACTGTTGTAAAAAGCGCTATATAAACTAATTACTTGAACTTGAACTAATGTGTTCATACTGTACAAACTCATTCTCTGCTACTAAGGCAACCAGGTTATCTGGTCATTATCTTCCGCTTATTCCTCTATGAGGGTCGCGGTGGGGTTCCCCATGCCCATCCAGGGGAGAACGTCTCGGGC
>JAOUQT010339655.1:0-12935 GCA_025769995.1 Xyliphius kryptos | reverse complement strand
AGCTTTGTGCAAGTCAACACTTCTTGAACGTAGGTCTTCTGAGAGCTCTTTTGTGCGAGGCATGATTCACATCAAGCGACGCTTCTTAAGAAAGGCAAACTCCAAACTGGTGTGTGTTTTTAAAGAGCAGGGCAGCTTTAACCAACATGTGAGCCAATCTCGTCACATTAATTGGACTCCAGGTTGACTTATACCTGCCTCCAATTAGTCATTAGCCTAGGGGTTTACATAAGTTTTCCAGGCTGCACTAAATGTTTACATGTTGCCATGTTGCGTTTAAAAAAAAAAAATGCAAACAGTTTTTTGTGTGGTTCAAATCCAAGTAATCCAGAAGGGTTTACATGCTTTCACATACAACTGTATGTACGTGTGTGTCTCTGCATGGATGAGTTAAATGTGGAGGCCAAATTCCTGTGTGTAATTACAGTAGGCAAAATATATCATGTTATCAATTTATAAAATAGTATATTAGAACACTATTAATGCAAATGGCTCCATGTTCTTTAAGTAGTGACTCCTGGATGTTTAAGGTGCCACACTGATTCAGATGATACTGTAGTGCAATGGGAAGGGTCTGTCTGTGTTTTGCAAAAATAAGAGCCAAGTCTTTAACATGTCCACTATGTGGAATGGCTTTTAACCCTAAACCTAGTGGACATGTGTAATAGGTGTTAGACAGGTGTGCAGCTCTGTGTTACCTTTACAGACCCTGTGGACAGATCCCTTTTATTTTAAACTTGGCTGAGGAAAAACCCCAAATAAGGCTGGACACAAAGCCCCCAACACACAGACTTGTGGAATGCCCTTTGTGGCTGGCTCTTTATTGGACCTTAGCATTGTCCAATACAATTAAAACTTTTCTAGGCTGATAATTTTCTTGCTTTTTCCTTCCAGGCATGCGACCCCTGAGAAATTTTACATCGAGGCCTGTGATGATGGCGCCAGCGATGTCCTGGTCATCGACAGAATTTCGTCAGAGATGACACTCGCAGGTAAATTCAAACCTGTATGCAGTATATATTTATTTCTCTACAACAGAACACTATTTCTAGGTTGCTTTACTGAACCGTGACAGTAGTGAAAAACTTTTAATTAGAAAGAGACCCTGTTGACCAAAACCAACTTGGAGACTTTTTTTTTTTTTTTTTTTTTTTTTTTTTTTTTTTTTTTTTTTTTTTTTTTATTAATTAAAACGCTTTATCTGATAGAATTAAAAAAAAATTACCTTTTTTATTATTATTATTATTATTATTATTATTATTCCTTTCATTCAATTTTGCTTTTAATGCTTCAGGTTTGTGTTTTAATATGGACTTGGCCTTCATTTCTGTCAATAACAGTTCTATGTCAATGCAACACCTTTTGGCTTTATTGTCTGTTTCCTCCATTTATACATTAATATTTATGTACTTTTTCTTTATTTTGTTAGTTAGTTAGCTCCACTTAACAGGTTTAATTTGGGTGGGGGATTGTTTTTCAGTTCTGCAGTGACACTGATGCGGTGAGAGGGGGATTTAGTGCAGCAGTGTCACTGTGTAGTGTTATTTCTCCACCTCATATACACTGCTCTATGGTGTTACTATTGAGGTCCTGACCATCAGAATAGAGTACACAGTATGTACTGTAGCCCACGAACAGATGGACCATGGTGTGTAATTGTAGAAGTACAAAGTCCATCTTTGAATTACATGGAACTGAGAACATGGACAATGAGCGGAAGAAGAAAGAAGGCTTGTACAAACATCTGACTGGTACTTTACAAAGAAAATGACTTATTTATTCCTAAAACAGTGTGCTGTAATATCAACATAATCACTGTGTAGTAAAGTGGAAATAAACTTCCAGAATGACATCACTGAACAGCGTTTAATAGTAAACATCACTACCGCCTTCTCTTTTAAAGGTGTTATGGACATTCCTCCATCTGGAATGACCAGACCCATCTTTGGGCTCATGGGAACCATTCGCCTGGTGGCCGGTAAGTTCCACTTTTTTATATTTCTAATGTAAGAAGGTTAATTAGGAAATGAGTTAAAGCTGCAGTAGCACTAGTTCGCTTATTGCATCACAGTGATGGTTAGGACAGTGAGATCACTCTGGTTGTAGATGAAAAATCATCTTATATACACAAATAATTGAAAAAATTAAATATATTATATAGTTTTAGGGGCATTGTGGGGGGTGGGGGGGGTGTGCTTCAGCCTCACAGCAAGAGGGTTTTGTTTTCATCTCAGGGGCCTTTTCTCATGTTTGCATGTCCCCCTCCAGGATCTGTTTTTTAGCCAAAAGCTAAAAACATGCTCGTCTCAGTATCTTTTGCTTAATCCTGTATAAGGGCCTAGGGTCAGAGGAGAAAGGGGGAGATACACCCAGGACAGGGTGTCAGTCTATTGCTGGGAAAACACTCACACAAATGTTATAGGAGCAAATTAGAGCTGCCAATTCACCTTAAATCCATGTTTTCTGACTGTGGGAGGAAACCAGAGGAGAAACACGTGAACATGGGCAAAACTTGGAAACTCCATCCAGCTTGAAATTAGAATCTGGATCTCTAGTACTGAATGGGGGATGTTCTAAGCACTAAGCCACCATGCACCCCTAAAGCATGCGCATGCTGATGGACAAATTGGAGACTATATATTTTCCTGTGTATAAACCCAGGGCACTCATGGTCCCAACCCCAGGTAATTAGGAGGACTGTGTCAGGAAGTGCATCTGGTATAAAACAGATTCAAGTCGAATATGCAAACAGACAAAAGGAAGTGGAGGAAGTGTTTCAATGCTCCCATCATAGCGGCTGTCAGTTAAACTGCTTCTGTTCTCAGGGATGTACCTCATCGTCATCACCCGGAAGAAGAAAGTGGGGGAGCTTTTTGGCCACACAGTGTGGAAGGCAGTTGAATTTGATCTGATTCCTTATAAGAAGACCACGTTGCACCTCACGGAAGCTCAGGTGATGCACAGAGTCACTTCCACAATGCACTTCCACAAAGTCCCTCATCACAACAGAACATTGGTTAAAAAAACAGAAATGAATTGTTTTACAGTTTCACACATTTTCTTTTAATCTAAATAAACGTTTACTAAAGCTATAAGGCATGGGATGGCGTACATTAAAAGAAAGAGATGTTATTAGGCACGACCCACAAGCGGAGTGCCCTTACACCTCATCTACCTTTTTTTGTTTTTGTTTTAAATTTTTATCGAACCCAGACGCAAGTAAAAGATTTCTGGTTTCTTTAACAAATACTGCCATCTAGTGGCCAAATTATGGAACATGGCTTATGAAAAAGTTCATGCGAACAATATATTTTTTATTGCACATTCATACGAATGTGAAGCTGTCAGAGGTGTGGGTTACTTTGAATGTCACAGCTAGACAAGCGGCTCAGCCAATCAGATTTCAGGACTGGAACTACCCTTTTTCTTATAATTACTATACATCTGTATATCTCACTGCACACTAATAAAGTGTATGAACATCCTCCATGGAAGTGGAACATGATGTTCCTGAAGTTATTCCATGTTTTCATCTCCTTCCATTTAAATAAAGTTCATGGCATTATTTTTTCCCCTAACTTTAACATTTTATTATATAAATAAATATAAAATGCAATTACTTTACCATGTTAAACTATTAATTTGAAAGGTATCAACATCACCTCTCAGCACTGGGGTTTCAGCTTTGAATGCCGATCTGGGTGGAGTTTTCATGTTCTCCCTGTGTCCGTGTGGGTTTCCTCTGTGTTTCAGGTTTCCTCCCACAATCCAAAAACATGGATTTAAGGTTAATTGGCTGCTCTAATTTGTTTGCTCCCATATGGTATGTGAGTGGGTGTTAGATTGATAGATTGACTGCCCAAATATTTCTCCCCTGGATGGACATGGTGACCCCGCCCCCCAAGAGGTGGAAGAGTATAAAAAAGGACCACTGTACTCGCTTCCGAAATTAAAACAGACTTAAGTTTAGTACAGCAGGTTGTGTGTTTGGAAGAAGGCCCGTCATATCAAATCAGTACAGCAGGTTGTGTGTTTGGAAGAAGGCCCGTCATATCAAATCAAATTAAATCTCAAATTTTGACAAAAACAGATCTTCTCATAAGTCCATCTAAACCCTCAGTTAATCATGACCGGACCTTCCAAATTGATGGCTTTACAATCTCTCCATCCGACTATGTAACCATGCTTTCACAACTGAGACACATCTTCACATTTCACTAAAACTGTCCCTTCCTGCAGGTTCATTCTGTACAACATCAGGAAGCTCAAAGTTCCTAACAGAACAGGCTACTCAGCTGCTAGTCCAAGCCCTCATTCTATCCCGGCTGGACTATCGTAATGCTCTGATTGCCAGTCTCCTAGCTTCCACAATCAGGCCTCTACAGTTGGTTCAAAACTCTCTCCATTGGCTCCCTCTAGCTGCTGTGTTCAGTACAAGGACCTGACTGGCCTATAGGACAAAATGTTCTGTCAAGAACCTCACAGAACAGGTAGAATTTGGGTGGTGGATTGTTTATTGTCAGTTCTGCAATGCCACTGCAGTAAGGTTTTTTTTTTTTTTTTTCGTGCAGCAGTGCTTCTGTAGTTTCATTTAAACACATCAGTGACAGTGCTGGGATAGGAATAATGCACCGACCAAATATCTGCTCTGTGGTGATACTATTGGGTTCCTGACCATTGGAACAGAGTAAAGGGAACGTACACAGTATGTACGGTAGTCCACAAACAGATGGACTACAAAGTCTATTTATACGCTAAGTGGAATTAAAAACAGGGACAATATTTTGAGAACTTTCGACTCATTTTGTACAGGTTCTTGTGAGTCAGTGATGGTTTACTGGGTTGTAGTTTGACTCCATGCTGAGGGTATCAGTTACATGCGGATGAACAATGGTACATTATTTATAAGATGTTCTCAGGAGAACCGGTGTTGCAATGTGCATGATTTCTCGCTTGTCGTCCTAAATTCCTGGTAAGATATGTTTGAGCAGCAGGATGTTTCTCTTTCAGCAGTTGTGAGCGCCGACCAATGCAGGCAACCCTCTGACCATACCGCAGGAGTGCGCAGGGTTCACTGTAAGGGCATGACTCACAAGGAATTTGTGCCGCTTCACTAACTGACTAGTAGCAAAGAAGATGCTTCAGCTTGATTTAGTGCTAACCTGCATCACCCCTTGATTTCCACCCGACTCATACACGCTATGTGCACCTCTGAATGAAAGTGATCTCCAGTTCACCTGAAATAAACAAGTTTAATTCTGCAGATTACACCTAGTATGCTGGGAAAGGCCTTTTGTATGGTAATGTAACATCATGCGAAATGAATAAATAAGTCATCGTCAATATTTATTTTTTTAAATATTTATTAATGTTCCATTTTGATTCCTTAAATGCGTCGGTTTGAAGGACTGCCTTTCCTTAATGCACATTATTTCAGTGAATCTCCAGTTATGGGTCAGCGCCACTTAAAAAAAAAAAAAAAAAAAAAAAAGTAGTGAAATGTGTAGTTACTTTAAATTCTACTTTTAACTACACATCTTTAATTTTATATCATGGCAGCACCAGTGTGCTGCATAAACACCTTAACCACACTGTTTTTTTTTTTATTTTATATAAATAGAATATATAATTACATTACAATAAAAAACTATTACAAAACGGCATTAACAATAATGATCGTAAGAAAAAATGGTAATTAAAAAAAAGTTTTTTTGTTAAATCAGGATCTTTGTGAGTAAAAGTTAAGATTTGATCCTGAGCTTATTCTGTGTCCTTGCTTAGACATGTCCCTTAGCGTTTTTATTTTTGCTTTTCTTTTAAGCACAATTCATTGTGTGGAATGTCATACACAAAAAATATAGTTTTGATTAAGTCAGCGTTGCCACAGATGACTTGAATGGTGTTTAATAGAAATGTGGATTTCTTTGCAAGTTCCATTAATGTTTGAATAAACCCTCTTTTGTTTTTGTTTGGTTACTCTGCTGCAGCGGAAAGTTTTGCCACTTATTGTCAAAATAACGAACTTGCATCAGATTATCTGTTCTGTACTTTTGAAGAAAATTAAGTGTTTAGACTAGTCCACTAATCGATAAAATAGTCTATAGTTCAATCAATTATAATAAATAGTCGTTAGTGACAGCCCTAATTGTGACTAACAGGGGTCAGGCACTGAACTCATAATTGGCTTTGGTTCATGTGCAGGATCACTTTGCATGATTCTGTGCTATACTGTCAGAAAAGTGACCCATGAAGCTTCTGAAGCTCCAGGACGCTGTGTGTATAGTGTGCACTATGTGCTTTATTAATAATAGTGATCCGTTTTGCCTACTGTACTTACACACAGAGCTGTTTGTTTTCCACGTTTAACCCATCCGTGCTTTGGAATACACACAATGAATGAAGTGAGCACACGTGTACATGTACATGGCTCCCAGAAAGCCATTGGGGTTGGGTGCCTTGTCCAAGTGCACTTCAGCCATAGTACTTGGTGGGACCGAGAATCTGACCATGTACCACAAAGCTGGTTACTTAACCACAAGCCTTTGACTTTTGCACACTATCAACATGGTCTCCACTTGTGGTGGAAATAAAGCATTTATAAAATAGCGGATAGCTGGGAGAATGTAAATTGGTCTGCTCAAAAAAATACTGCATTCAACCTTAATAACCAGCATGTCTACTATAAAGGTGGGTGATGCAAAGTCATGAGTAGATCCAGTCTGTATGAATGTGTGATCACTGTAACAGTATCTTGACTGTATATTGTTTTGTGTGTGTTTACCTTATGCCTCAATAACCTCCTATATCATTTTAACACAGATGCAAGACAACAAGACGTTTCTCTCCATGATCAACAACGTCCTGAACACAGACGGCTTCTACTTCTGTACAGATTATGACCTGACGCACACTCAGCAAAGACTGTCCAACACCAGCCATGATTTCCAGGAGATGAGCCTGCTGGAGAGGGTGGGACACAAACACGCACACATTCCCTTTTATGGACCAAAGGTTTAGGATTCCTACATGTGCTTTAATGATCTTTCACTTTAACCTGCTTTTTTCTTAAACACAGCTTAAACACCTTCCATCGCTTTAGAAACCCTTTATCCAAGATTTTAAAGCTTCTATGGTAACATAGTCCTCCAATTCTGATTGGATTAGAGGGCTTGGCTTGTAGTCTAGAAAAGTGCTGGACTCCTACTATGATAATTGGTAATTTAGGAATAATATATATTACACACACACACACACACACACACACACACACACACACACAAAGTGTGCGAAATTGTTAGACAAATGAGTAGTTTGATCATCCTTTCATACATGTTGCCCTACTCCAAGCTGTATAGGCTTGAAAGCCAACTACCAATTAAGTAAATCAGGGGATGTGCATCTCTGTAATGAGAAGTGGTGTGGTCTAATGACATCAACACCTTATATAAGTTGTGGTTTATTATTAGGCAACTTCCTTTCCTTTGGCAAAATGGGTCAGAGGAGAGATTTGATAGACTTTTTGTGAAATGTCTTCCAGTCTTAAAATTGCCAAACTTTTAAAGCGTGACCACTGAACATTCAAGCGTTCCATTACAAATACCCAATAGGTTTGCCATGTTTCAGAGCTGCAACGTTACTGGAGTATCAAAAAGTACAAGGTGCGCAATACTCAGAGACGAGGTAAAGAAGGCTCATGAAATCAGCGTGACTCTTGATGGGCCAAATAGATGGGCCCGAAGCTGGATTAGTAAAGGGCAGAGAGCTCCACTCAGATGCCAGCAAGTTGGAGGTGATGGACTGGTATCATCAAAGATTAACTTGTGGGACCTTTTCGGGTTGAGGATGGAGTAAAGCTTAACTCTGGGACCTACTGCCAGTTTTTGGAAGACACCTTCTTCAAGCAGTGGTACAGGAAGAATTCGTTATCGTTCAAGAAAAACATGATTTTCATGCAGGACAATGCTCCATCACATGCATCCAAATACTGGCTGGCCAGTAACGGTCTAAAAGAAGAAAAAATGACAACATGGCCCCTTTGTTCACTTGATCTAAACCCCTTAGAGAACCTGTGATCCCTCATAAAATGTGAGTGCTACAGGGAGGGAAAACAGTACACCTCTCTGAACGGTGTCCTCCCATGGATGCCATATATAGGATAACATGGAGTTATCAAACACAAACATTAGGACACACACTTTATTTTTCACACACAGAGACTTTATTATTATCCAAAAACACCCCTGCTATTATTTATGTCAAAATAAATGGGTTGGGGTGGCGGTTGGTCTAAACATTTTTGTTTTTTATAGTTTTTAATATAGCACATTTTGGCCCCTAGGATCAAATAAGGACGTTTTTGTTTAGCTTCAGCATTGTAAGCTAATATGTGATAAGCATGTAAACCCACTATTCTTAAAAAAATATATAAATAAATAGAAAAGTATGCTTTGCAGGGTGGCACAGTGGCTTAGTGGTTAGCACCTCTCAGCGCTGGGGATTCCTTGTTCGAATGCCGATCTGGGTGGAGTTTCCATGTTCTCCCCATGTCCCTGTGAGTTTACTCCGGTTTCCTCCCACAGTCCAAAAACATAAATTTAAGGTAAATTGAATGCTTTAAATTGCCCCATATAGTGTGGGTGGGTTTGAATGTGTGGCTGTGTGAGTGTGTGCCCAGTGATGGTTTGGCATCCTGTCCCAGGTGTTTCTGCCCAGCGCCTGAGACGTTCTCCCCTGGATGGGCATGGGAAACCCCACTGCGACCCTCGTAGAGAATTAAGCGAAAGATAATGCACAAATAAGTATATTTTGCCAAATATGATCAATATCATATAAACATGGCCAAAATCGTGCAAAGTTTGGACCACTTTTAATTCCTCCAATAGAACATTTGTGTTGGACAAAAGGCCTGCCTAACAGACTGCGCTCTAATTCATCTATCTCTTTGTCCTGATGCCCCTCGGTCATTCCCCAGTTTACCGCTTATTAGCTTGATTTTATTAATCTGTGGCCATGAGAGTGTTAGGATTAGGTGAATTTACTGATATTGGTGAGCAAATACTTTCGGCAATATAGTGTACACACGCACACATGGAGAGAGGGAGTGGTATCTGGATTCTAGATGAGTATTTTGGACTCTGTCCTTCATTTGTATTAAAACAGATGTGTGTTTAACCCTCGAGGCTTCTTGGTTTAGTTCATTTAACCACATGCTCTTCTGCACAAACAGACTCCTACACACTCAGACATCCGAAAATGAAATGCTACACTAATCACTACACGGCTGAAGGAGCGCCAGGCGTGAGAAGAAAGTTTCAATTATTAAAGAAAGAGCTCTCTAATGTATTTGAAGCTGTCAGCAAGATTAATAGTCTAAAGAAAAAAGGGAAAAAAGAGAAAACTGTAGTCGAGTAGAACTGGCCACAATGAAAGATAGAAAGGAAGAATAGTAATCAATACTGAGCAGTGTGGTGGTGACAGGTGCTGATGCTACCCTATCAAATTGTACTTGTTTTCTTGTTATGGCACTTTGTTTCATATCTTTTTTTTCACTGTGGTAGATGATATCACACTGAGATTTCTGCACGTTGCATCAAAACCGCAGAAGCACTTGCACTTATCAGATACGTCCATGTCTATTGTTTTCACACAGTGTTTATATGAATGTCATTTATTATTGTGCCTTCAATAAAATTCATTTATTGTATGGGTAGGTAAGGAGAAAGGCCGAAAAGTCTTGTGTTTTCAGTTTGCAGAATGTCACAGCAATAACGCAACCGTTGTCCTGGGAAACAAAACCAGGAATGTCCTTAGGAAAAACAGGGCAAACTGCCAGGACCCCTTAGAAATGGTTCTTCTTCTGGGGGAGGTTGCATTGAAAGGCCAATGCTGACACCAGGAGTCGAAAGCATACAGTTGGGCTGAAAAGTTTACATAATCTGGCAGAATTTTTTTTTTTTTCTTTCCTTTTTTTAGAAAATGTGAATGACAAACTTTTTTTTCCACTCATGGTTAGTGGTTGGGTGAAGCAATTTATTGTCAAACAACTGTTTAATCTATTTAAATCATAATGACAACCAAAAACATCCAAATGACCCTTATTTAAAAGTTTACATACCCTGGTTATTTTGGCCTGATGACATGCACAGATGCAAATGAGCTTGATTGGCAACTTAAAGTAACGCCTGTGACCTGTTTGTAATCAATGTGTTCGTGCATGAATGCTAAGTGAGTGTCTGGAATCCAGACAGACTCTTGTATCTCTCATTCAACTTCTGACATTTCTGGATTGTGAGTCATGTGGACAGCAAAAGATTTGTCATTGGATGTTTGAGAAAAGGTAGTAATGCCAGTCTGCAGTGTTCGAATTGTGATCAGCAAATGGAAAATCAGGGTCTTTGTTAAAAACCAAACCACTGTCGGCTAGACCAACAAAAATTTAAGTCAAAACTTCCAGGAAAATTGGTCGAAATGCAAAGAAAAACCCACAAATAACATCATCTGAAATACAGGACACTCTGAAAACTAGCAGCATAGCTGTCATAAGATCCACAATTGGGATACGCCCAAGAAAAAAAACATTACTGCACAACTGTCACAACGTATTTCGCCTACAATACGCCAAACAGCTCAGAGACGAGCCTTAAAGTTCTGGAACAAGGTAATTTAATGAGACCAAAGTCTTAACTTTTTGAATGAAAGGAACACTTTTCTTACTGTAAAGCACGGATGTGAATCGTTGATGTATTGGGGATGTGTGTGCTTCAAAGTTAAAGGAAAGATGAATGCAGCATGTTATCAGCAAATACTGGAGGCAAATTTGCACTCATCAGTCCGGAAGCTGCGCATGGGACCTTCTTGGACATTCCAGCATGACAACGATCCAAAATACGAATTGACTTGTCATTGACTACAGCAGAACAAAGTGTGCTGAAGTGGCCATCTTCGTCTCCAGACTTCAATGTCATTAAGCCGCACTGGGGGAATCTGAAGTGTGCAGACAATGCAAGACAGCCCAGAAATTTACAGGAACTAGAGTTTTTTGCCAAGAAGAATAGGCAGCTTTAACATCTGAGAAAATAAAGAGCCTCATCCACAACTACCACAAAAGACGTTTTTGATGTTAAAGGAGGCAATACACGGTATTAAGAAATGGGGTATTTTAGCTTTTGATAATTTGTATGTTTTTGATGGTCATTATAATAAAAAAATACAGGGTTTTGACAAATTTCTTGTGGAAAAAAGTTAAATATATATATATATTTTTATTCTCCTTCATTTTCTCTGGAAAAAAAGGCCAAGAAAGCAATAATTCAGCTGGGGTATTGTAAACTTTTGAGCACAACTGTGCAAAACTGCCACGCCCCAGTTGGTGGATAATGTGTGCGCATGTCTATAAGATTTTCTGATACTGTGTGCAAAATTGCTGAATATCGGGCATATTTGCACATTTACATTTAAAGTGCTGATTACTTGATGGTGAATCGCTTGATCGTGGTGATAATCGCAGTTATTTGAGATTTAAATTAACCCCACACCCTTTATTTTCTACCATGCACTGTGTGACCAACGTATTACACGCCGGCCATAGAATGAACCGTGGCTCTGCTTTAATGAATCAGATCATTGCATTGTGATTAAGTACTAGAGATTTATAGGTTTTCCATGTCTTATTAAATGTATTAAATTGTATATATGTTTATTGAAAATAAAAATTTCTAACTTGATTAATCCACCTTCTAAAACCAACCCTGTCTGGGGAAAAAAAGGCTTTATACTTTTAATAGGATAAACTCAGAACTATGACAAAAATTTGAATCTTTGTATGCTGCTTTGCAATGAAATAATAAAGCTGTAAAATGGCAACGGACCCCTTTTGGTTAAAGCCAGATGTTGAATCCAGGGCATGAAGAAGTCTCCACTAATGGTGTAATTTAGAAAGTACAACATAAATACACCTGTTTAGGCAAACAAAGTGCTTAAGCAAATGAGTGTACTGATCTACAACCTTTAAAGTAAGGAATAATAGGTTTCTTATTGTTTCTTCTTTCTGGTTATAGGCAGATCAGCGCTTTATGTGGAATGGAAATCTGTTACGGGAGCTCATCGCACAGCCAGAGGTACCACTCCCCTCACATGCACCGCTGTTCCATACTCCAGCATCATTATTCATATTATACAACTGGATCATTACTGTGATCATCTCAAGACAATACAATCTGGTGCATTTTTGTTTTTCAGCTTCACAAATTTGCTTTTCCCATCATCCATGGCTGTATCCTTTTAGGAGAGGAGCTGTTGTGTATTCATACAGGACAGATCAGTGAGAACGATGTGGTAGAACCGTGTATATTATCATTCTGTCAGGTGTAATACAATAAAATCTATTATTTTAGCTTTATTTACATACACAATGGGATTTAGGTCTTACACCCTGCGCATTGGTGTATTGTGATGCTTATTACGATCTTCCACCTCGTGAACAGTCTATTTTCACAGGTCGTTTAAATAGCAACGCTGCTTGTGAATATATCTACCCCGATGTGCGTGGTCATCTCGTGTGTTCCGGTATATTTCTGGCATATTACTGACTGAAAACTATCCTATTCCTGTCTCGTTATCATAAACTCCGGAAACTTCCTGTAGGCAGTGTATTGTTGTGCGGACTGTGTATCTATGCTTCCATGACTTAAAACAACGGATAGTTAGTCTCTGAAGGTATTCCAATGTTGGCAAACGAAGGTTATAGCCATGTTGCAAAGTTCAAGAGCAATAGTTTTGTCCCATACATTTTCCCAGAAATATGCCACTAATGGCCACAAACAGTTACATTGTGCAGGAATTTGTGTAACATTTAAAGGAATTGTTGCTTCCTGTGGGAACAAATTGGGTAGGACTCGGTTGTGCATATGCCATGGTTTGGTAACTTAGTGTTTTAT